>QKWP01001218.1:8461-25484 GCA_003550325.1 Gigaspora rosea | reverse complement strand
ATATTGCATTTGACCAGAGATTCCAAGTTTTATCTAGTTGTTCCGGTGAAGTTATATCTGATGGAAAGTTAGCCTTGAAAATTAAAGTAGTGATCATATTACTGAACTCATCCCAGTTTTCATTTGTTGTTCTTTCATAACAAAATATCTTCCGTTTCCTTTTCTTATTTCGGGGAGTGGCGGGGTTGAAGTTGGTGTACCATACAGAGGATAATATGCAGTGGTCACTGTCCGAAATACCAGCGGAATTAGTTAGCTAAGGAGGGTCGAAGTTTAAAAGAATTTGTGGAGAAACCCAGATATCATCGATTTGGGAGCTAAGCCCTCTTCCGTGCCAAGTGGGGTCGGTGATTTTGTGGAAGTCTATCAAGCTGGTTATGTTGTTGGAAAGCAAGTCAGAGAAGATCGGTAGGCGGCATTTTTTATGTGAGCCAAAATTGGCATTGAAATCTCCCAGTAACAATATATGCCATTGTTTCCTTTTAGCTTCTAGAATCCAGAGTGATAATTGTTTTTGGGTGTGAGCTAAGAGGTCAGTATTGTTAGATGGTAAGTAGGTAGAGATGATGCGGGTTTTATTTCTAGGAAAGAAGAAATCAACGTAGATAGCAGTGCCGGGATAAATATTAATGTCGTGTATGTAGGGCTGTAGGAAGTTGTGGACGAGGAGGGCAGTGCCATACTGGTTTCTCTGTTTTGTGGAGAAGTAGGTTGGAATTTAGAAACGAAAATTTTGTAGTGGGGGTTCGTGTAGGCCCTAGGATTATCTTTTAACTTGGTTTCTGTAAGGCTAATTATGTGTAATTTCTCTTGTAGGCAGTAATCTAGCCAAAGGTGAAGTTTGGTTAGATTATTGAGTCCTCTAATGTTGTGAGTGGCTAAGTTTATTTGTTCTTTAGGATTTATAAGTTCAGATTGATCGTTGTTGGTAGAATCGTTGTGTAGGTCGGAAGTGTCCGGAGGAAGTAGGGTTTGTGAATTACTCATAAATGATATTGGTTTGATCTTGTTCCGGTACCATGGGGATTGCCCCATCGTTAAGTTTTGGTGTTTCCATCATGATCGTATCGGTACTGTCATTTACGAAGATGTCCCAGCCAGGGGGTGGGAAAGATGAGATAGTAAAAACAAATTCGGGGATTGTTTCTACCAAAAAGGTTCTGCGTAGAAAGTCTGCAGCTTCAGGGAATTCTTTTTGTTTGTTAATGGGGAATTTCCATTTGGTTGGAAGGTTACGTTGTTGAATTTGTTGATTTAGTTGTTCAATAGTAGCAGAAAAGCCATTGTCATTTATGTCTGTCTGTTTGTCAGGTATTTGAATCCAGTCCTTTGGAATAGCTCGGAAGAAGTAGTGTTCCCGTAGTGCTCGAGCAGCTATGACTAGCTTCTTTGGAGTAACGATCGGGAGAGTTAGGTTGATCTTTGTTACCAATGCCGGGTCCGTTGGGAGTTCCGGTTTGTCGGTATAATTGAAGCTTATGTATGCTTCGGGGAGTGGCTCTGGTAGAGCGTAGTATCTAGGAATTACGTAGGAAATGCGTGTATGTGTTCTGGTCTGTAATAGGAAAAGTAAATTGGGTGTTTAATACGAGGTTATTTGGATCAATTGGTAGACGTTTTTTGCTAATGAGGTAGTCATTGGGAAGCCTTTCGAAAGCATATACCTTTCTTAGCTTGTTGACTTGTTCCTTAAAATGGTCTGCGTCTCTAGGGAAAAAGGGAAATTGCCCTCTGAAGCGAGGAGTGAGTTCTTGTGGGGTCAAAGGGAGAGGAATTTTTTTGGGTGGTAGGTCGAAGTACGAGTCTGGAAGCTTAGAGAAGATATAATATTGCTGCAATTGTTGTTTGTATCCGTATACTTTTTTAGGTCAGCTCTGTGTGTAATCGGGAAAAATTTTCGAGTTTCTTTATTTAACCATTCTGGGAGTTCCGGAAGTGGTTCACGCTGGTCGGCAATGTAAGCATCGGGTAGTCGCTCGAACCTGTAGTGTTGTCTTAGTGTAATTGCTACCGCTCGTACATGTTTCCTGTTAGTGAGAGGGAGGTAGAATGGTAGAATTTTTTGTATTTGTACTGGGATGTTTTCAGGCAGGTCCGGTAAGTCAGTTAGAAGTTTGGTACGTGCTTGGTCTGCTGCAGTACGTATAGTGTCAAAATCCAAGGTGGTTTTTATTTTTGCAAATCTGGCTATATAGAGAGTATAGCGGGTGATTTCGTATGTGTCAATAGTAGTGAAGTTTAGATTGGTCCAGAAGTCCAGTGCCAATTTTTTTCTTAGCATATCTGATATTTGATCTTTGTTTTCTTTGTTGATCAAGTGTGCGTTATGTATTTGTTTGTATTTTGCAATTACGTCATTTAACAGTTCTTGGAATTGTAACTGGTGATGAGGACGTGTATCGTGTCTTCTTGTAAACGTGCGGAAAAATGCTCGGTCTTTATGTTTAAGCTTCAGCTTTATTGCCTGGGGAATGTATTCTAGGGTTGGTTTGGTTTGCATTTTGTGGTAGATCAAATCCCTCAGCTCGATTGGGTTATCGAAAGCAGTAATGATTTTTTCACGTGTCCAGTAGGTAGCATCAAATGGAGTTTCTTTAAGTTCAGCTAGTTCTGCTCTGAATTGGTTGGTCTATTTGTCGATTAATGTGGTTAGTTCTGGATTTTGTTTACGACGTGGAGCATTATCTCCGGTTAATGCTTGGCTATAAGTTTTGGGGTTAGGTACATCATCTAGAATCGTGCCGGTTGATAGTGCATCCTGTTGGTCAATTTCCATAATGTTATCATTTCGGGTAACGGTGTGGGTCGGATTCTCATTATTCTCATTTTGGCTATCGGTAAAGATCGGGTTATCATCAATTTTGGAGGGCTCGCAGGGGATCGGGACCACGTGAGAATTTTTATCAGTTAGGACCTGGGGATTTTCTAAAAGGGGCAAGGGTGCCGGGGTCTGGTCCGGGTTCTCACCCGATTCGGTTTGTTTTGTTGCTAGACACAATGATGATGTCATTTCTAGATTTTGAGGGGGTAGGCTGGAATCGCTACTTTTTGCTGCATTTTCTATAGCGGGAATAGATGAAGTGAAGATTACATCTACATCATGGAGAGGTTGTGTATTACGGGTTTTCTTTGTCGGACGTTGGGTATCGTGGTATTGAGGGTCTGGGAGATCTGTTTCCATGTGGTCCATGTTGTGGAACTTTCCTATTTGTGTGCAAGAATGAAGTGTTACCGACAAAGTCGGCAACAATTTTTCGAAGGAAGTTGGTGTGCCGAAGGCTGTTGTTCGGTTTCTTTTTCTAGCGATTGTGGAGTGGGATGATAGTAGGTTACAAACGATGCTACGAGTTAATTAATTACTTAAAATATATGTGCCGTGCGAGGGTGTGTCAAACTTTCTGCTGTTTGTTTGTTTGTTTTTACGATTTGCAGTGATGTACAGGGGAGAGTTATTAAACATGGTATTAGTCCATTATACTGTATTTTTTTTATAAATAAATTTAGCAATACAATTTTGTCATTTGTTATACTTCTATTACTTTTTTTTAATAAATAAATTTGATGCAATTTTATCATTTGTTACACTCTTATTATGTTTTTTTTATTTTTTTATTTTTTTTTAATTTGTTATTTATTACACGATATTTGCAATATTTTTTATTAAAAAAAATAAGTGCATATGATTGAATTTGATTGGCTGATTGTAGAACTACAGGGGTGCACGACTGTGCAGATGCACAAAATTTTCAAAACCTTTTTTTATTTATTTTTACTTATTTATTTATTTTAAATAATTTGAACTAATACCACCAATATTTGGTATAGGATTGCTTAAATATTAAACAAATTGGATAGCAAAAAGCTTAGGGAAGTAACAAAAATCAGGTGATTTTCTGGGGGGTGTCAAAAAAGTTGAAATTATATATAAGAACCTGACTATATAATATTAAAAAATAAGAGGGGTAGGCCTCTGATAAAAAATAATCAGATGATTAATGACACTGCCCTTATTGATTTAAAAAAATAATTTAAAAGTCAATCTTTTTATTGAAATCTAATATAGTAAATGTAGTTTTATAGTTATACAAATAAATAATTTTATTTAATATAATATATTCTAACTTAACATTTGTATTTACATGGCATGTTTAAAAAAATTTGTATTTTATCAGTCAACTAAGGGCTGTATCATTAATCACCTGATTATTTTTTATTAGAGGCCTACCCTCTCCCTCTTCTTTAATATATAAATAGTCAGGTTCCTTATATATAATTTCACTTTTTTTTATCACTCTCCCCTCCTAAAAAATCACCTAATTTTTGTCACTCTTCTAACTTGTTATACTATTTTGAATAAGTTTTTTATTATATATAAATTTATAGAAAAAATATATAAAATTACTATGAACTTTAAATCTTTGATGTTTTTTTACCTATATATTTAAATATAGAACAAGAGAAAAAGAAAAAACTGAGCTTAAAAATCAAATTAAAATTTTATCGATTTTGTACAAAACAAAAATATAACTTTGCCAAAAACAAATATTTGGTGATTTTAAAATAATAAGTATATATAAAATCATATCCTAAACAACTTTATTTAGATAACAGAAGTTAGATTACCTTGTAAAAAAAATAAATTATCTATGTACTAAAGTTAAAATTTTTGGGTTTTTAATATAAAACCTTTTTTTTTGATTAGGTCAGGCCCTTAAGCAAAGTTGTTCAGTATGTGATTCTATTTATAAATAAAGTTGCAATACATTTTCTCGAACCTTTTATTAAGTGAAAAATAGGGTTAAAGTTAAAAAAAATTTTTTTTTTAGAAAAACATTTTTTTCTAACTTTAACCACATTTTTAATTTAGAAAAGGTCTAAGAAAATATATCACAACTTTATTTATAAGTAGAATCATATGCTGAACAAATTTGCTTAAAGGTCTAAAGTAGGTTACCTAATCAAAAAAGATTTTATATTGAAAATTTTTAACTTAGTACATAAATACCCATTTTTCTTACAAGGTAATTTACTTTTATCATCTAAATAAAGTTGTTTAGAGCATGATTTTATATATACTTATTATCTTAAAATTGTCAAATATTTGTTTTTGGTAAAGTTATATTTTCATTTTGTACAAAATCAGTGAAATTTTAATTTGATTTTTAAGCCTAATTTTTTTTCTTCTCTTGTTCTATATTCTTGAAAAATTTAATTTTAATATATAGGAGAAAAAATATCAAAAATTTAAAGTTTATAGTAATTTTATATATTTTTTTATAATTTATATGCAAAAAAATTTTATATGATATATTGTTTGGTAGTTATAGTACATTATGACAAAAAAATAAATAATTTCTAACAATAAAATCATTTTTAGAAAGAGTGCTATTCCTTTATATATACTATAATGCACTAATCAAAGTATCTATCCATTTTTAATACTTTCTATTGCAAATATCTATGATAGTACAAGATTTCTGCTATATTGCCAAAAATAAGCTACCTTTTTGGGCAAAAATTACACAAAAAATGTGAAGTAGCTTATTTTCAAATTGTTGAATTTTTAGAAAAATTAAAAATTGTACTAATAAAAAATTATCCAAATAATACAAAATTTTTATTATAAATGTATTTTGGTGCTTTAAGGGTAGGGTATTTTTTTTAGCTTGTATAATGCATAAATTTGCAGATCCCCTGCTTCTGATTGGCCAAACTACCAGTTTGGCCAATCAGAAACAGGAGATCTGCAAATTTATATATTACATGAGCCAAAAAATACCCTACTCTTAAACAAATTTACTTAATCGCACTTTTGAGGTTTATTTAGTAAAATTTAGACTTCTGTATATAGTAACTACTAACTGATTTTTTAAGATTTTTAAAAAAATCAATAGTAGCATATTTTGGGGTTGGCTTATTTTTAACAATATACAATATTGATTAAAAAAAATTTAAAACTGTTTATTATAAGTATAAAATGTATAAATGTTTAAAATTTTTTTTTGTGACACAAACCTATATATACCCAAGTCTTTTGTAAATTTTTAATAAGTATTTTGTATAAGACTTCAAGTCTTTTGGTCAATGCACTTGGTATATACAAGAAAAAAAAAAAGAAAAACTATATTTAAAAAAAGTTTTAAAAAAAAATTTCACTTTGAATTTTGTTTCAAAATATCTTATATATTATTTATTGTTTATTTAAAAAACCTAAAATTTATTTGTAAAAGAGTATTCAGAAATTAGCTAATTTTTGAATGAGTAAATAGGTTAGTTGAAATATTAAATATAATTTTAGTCAAAATTTTATAATTTTAAGCAAAGTTACCAAAATTATAGACTTATTAACAATATTTGGGATCATATAAAGCCAGGTTTGATTACATGATACAAGGCTCGGTCAAACATCTCAGAAGATTGGACCGATAATTTTATGAACAACCATTTAATTTCTTTAAAACTAAAATTTTTTAAACTTCTGAATAAAAATATCCCTTCAACTACTTAAGCAAATTCTATGAATGTTTTTATTTTTTTATTTTTTTTTTTCACTTTGGCAGTTTCGCCAGTACTTTATTAAGATACTAAGTATATCACTAAATTAATACACTTGTTTACTCCTAATTTGCAAGCCTGACATTACCCAGCTACCCTAAGGCGCCCAAGTGCAACCTACCGCACTAGCTTAAAATTATTCAGAAACTAGGGGCTGTGTTAAACCAGCCTAAGTGCCACACCAAAATGGCTTTCCACTCTTCTTCTTTTTAATTCTCCGATATTTCTTTCATTTTCATTAGTAGAGTTTTCCACATGTCTTGAATTAGGGTCCCTCTTCTGCCTCTTCCTTTCAACGATACTTCTTGTAAAAGGAGCCTTCTTTCCCTGTCAGTTTCTTTTGTGCGTCCGCTGGATTCCTTCTTTTTGTTCCTATTTTACTATTTTAATGCATCTTTCTCACCAGATTATTTCATGAAAATAATTTCATGCCATAAGAGAAAAATACTGCAAGATCAATTTTACATCATTACTCGTAAGGCCTAACTTAAATAAGTCTTCTTCAGTACACGCCTTATATAAACCCCTTATAAGGCCTTCTCTTTTTCTTTTTCCCGCGTGCTGGCACCAAAAAGAGAATCATGAAGCTGCTGTATTGAAACTTCATTCCTTCTCTCATTTTCATTTAGAAGCACAAGTATGAATTTGGCAACTGTTTCTTTAATCTTTTGCCACTATGTCTCCTAAGCTTCACATACTGCAAAATGATCTTGTGTTTCCTTGGCATCTTTCTTACATACTTTACATATATCATCTTTATATAGATCAGGACGCGTTATCCTAAGATTACTAAAGGTCAGGAGCTTGCCGTGCAGACACTTGATCAAGAAATTGAGTTTCCTTTCTTTATACATTGAGGTACATCTCACGCCACTTTGCTTTTTAATTCTTTTCCATAGACCTTCCCACACCCATATATGATGGTAGTCTTTCTTTTCCAGCCAACTAGAAATGCTTAGCATTCTCCAATCTGCTGCTATCAAAGTGTCCTCAATTTTTTTAATAACCTTTTGCACTGGCATTTCAACAAGATTGTTTTGCCAGTACATATTGTACCTAATTCTTGAACTTCGTTCTTTATTCTGTACTACAAAAAGAGGGGCTGCTTGGCCTTCTTTCGCTAGTACATCTACTCTGTCATTCCAATAATTATTACTATGTCCTTTGACTTTGACCATCTCCACCTTTAAATTTTTAATTCGTTTTGTATCAAAAATCTTGAGTAGCAAATTATAGTTCTTCTAACATAGCCACTCTTTATTTGATCTGTGCCTTCCACACCCATTAATTCCTAGGATTGCAGCTATACTGTCAGTATAGATTTTGACCTCACTATCTTGCAGAGACAATAATAAGACTACCCAGATTGCTGCTAATTCAGTCCTTGTCGAAGAAGGCCATCCTTGTATACTGAGGTTCCTCTTCTGGATCATTTTTTTTCCATCTTTACTAACCTGTATTCATCCTAAACCTTGCTTACAACTCATTCCATTTTCTGAAATTTCCTTGTGCATTGAACCATCTGTATAAAACATTAATGACTTTTCTGCTACACTAATGTTTCTATTTAACTGCTCTAGTAGCAGATTCTCACAATAATAACTAAACTTCTGTCTTTTTATTAGTTCTACTTCTATTCTATTTATGATTATTACTGCTGTCAGGCTTGCTTTAGAGATTCTATCTACTTCTTCCTTCTTAACTACTCCCTTTTCTAATGAGCTTTCGACTATATCTGTCGATATATCAAAAACCCAATCACTCTCTTGTGTTTTAACACCCTGAATTGCTGTAAAAATTTCCTCTTTCGGGATCCATTGCATCTGCACCTTATCTGTCTCATTTGCCCGATTCGCTACTAGTCTAATTTTATTCCCCTCCTTATTGACAGACGACCCTTCTTCTAATAGCACTTTCTTTTTTTTCTTCCCAACTACTCTTCGTATATCTATATTGCTCTCTCCATTCTTTATTAGTACCCATTCTTTTTTCCTCTTATCTAATGAAACCTCCTTTTGCTTAATCACGAGTGACAGTTTATTCTCTTCTGAAATTTGAAATTTCTGTTTAACTTCTCTTGTAAAAAAATTTGCAAGAACTGCTTCCTCAATGTTCTTAAACCATTGAGGTATCCTTCCTCTATCGATTTGTTTTTTGACTGCATATATTGGCTCTATGAGATGAGTACATTTCCCCGTCTATTGAAAAGTTGGCCCAGGAAGAACAGGTCAAGAGCCGCCAGTACCCTGGAATTTTTTTATTTTAATTTTACAAACTTGTAAAATTAAAATATAAAAAAAGATTTATTGAATTTGCTTAGATGGTTGTTTTGATATTTTCATTCAAAGTTTGATAAAAAATTATTCCATCTATAAAATAAAAGCAAAGATAAAATTTTTTTAAATCTTTCAATAAAGATATCTCTGCAACCACTTAAGCAAATTCTATAAACTTTTTTTTATTTTAGTTTTGCAGGCTTGTAGAATTAAAATAAAAAAATATCAAATTTACTTAGATAGTTGCCTTGATATCTTCATTCAAAGTGCAGTAAATAATTAAAACACTTTATAAGCAAGGATAAAATTTTTTAAAACTTTTAACAAAGATATCTTTACAACTACTTAAGCAAATTTTATAATCTTTTTTATTTTAATTATACGGACTTGTAGAATTAAAATAAAAAAACATTTTTAGAATTTGCTAAAGTGCTTGCAAAAATATCTTTGTTAAAAATTGGTAAACAATTAAAACATCTATAAAATAGAAGCAAAGTACAATTTTTTAAAATCTTTAATGAAGATATCTTTGCAAGCAAATTCTAAGATTATTTTTATTTTAATTCTATAGTTATGTAGAATTCAAATAAAAAAAAATTATCAGTTTGCTTTAATAGCTGCCGAGATATTTCCATTCAAATATAAATAATTTATATAAATACAAAATTTAAAATTTTTTATTTATTTTATTTAACTTTTAACAAAATATAATACTTATTAAAAAAAAGACAATGTTTTAAAAATTAGATGCTTTGAACTTTGCTATGAGAATAGTTAGATATAATTATCTCATTAGTTTAAACATAAAATATAAATTTTTTATTTATTTTGCTAGTTTTAATTAATACAGGCTCTAGGTTCATATTCAACTCTTGAACAAATGCATTTGTTTGTATAAAATTGCCCTCTTTTTAACTTGCCAATATGCATCATGTATCCTTTCTAAAGATACTAGTGAAATTAAACTAGTGTTTCGATTCTAAATCCGAAATCTGAATTGATCCTTCAATCCAGGCAAATTCAGATATCCGAACCAGAGATTTTTACTAGGATTGGTCAAAGAACCTAAATTATAGACCTAAGGATGTACTTAAAGTTAACTTTATATATAATCTGATGCAGATTCAATTCAGATTCAATAGAATCCGGTTGGCCTGTTAAAAATTAGGATCGAAACACTAAATTAAACTATTTTATCAGGTGAAATAGTGAAATAGTTTCATCAGAATTACACCAAAATAAAATTTTGGTGAAATAGTGAAATTGGTGAAATTGGTGAATTGGTAAATTGGTGAAACAGTGAATTGGTGATTTGTAAAATGGTGAATTGGTAAATTGGTGATTACTGTTTCTTTGGTGAAATAGTGAAATGGTGAATTGGTAAATTGATGAATTGGTGATCACTGTTTCAACATCTAATTCACAGTTTCAATTTACTGATTCACTGTTTTAACAATTCACCAATTTACAAATTGGGTTTGTCTTCTAAAAAAAGTATATTTGTTTTTATTTATTTCAATGAGATTGACGAACTTGTTGAGTGTTAGAATAAAATTAAATAAAGTTACTTGCTTCTGTCACTTTATAGAATTTATTTTTATATTGTGCATTTTGTGATCTAAATTCGAACATAAGCAATCATTGATCTCAAACTTTGCCTTATACTCAAAATACAGTACTATAGTGCGCGACACTTAAAGACTACACAAACTTTAAAAGCTAATAACTTATGATCTAAAAAAGATATTTTAAAAAGGAAGCCACTATTTTATAGCTAAATCAATTGATTACAACTTAAGGGCCTTATTTTTTAAAAAGTTATAATAACTTTTCAAAATATATAGCTTTAAAAATATTGTATTTTTATATGATACGTAGAAATTTAATCAAAAATGGGACAAGTTACATGTTTTGGCTTCTTGTTATTGGCTAATTTTAAAATTATTTTAAAATTATTTTTAAAATATTTTTTATTAATTAATTTTTGACCAATCAGAATACAAGAAATCAAAAAAATATCAATTTCACTATGAAATTTTTGTAAATAGGACAAATTATAAAAATGTAGTCTTTAAGTGTCTTGCACTGTAGTCATTTTACTAAACCTATTTTTTTATTAATATATTATTAACAACCATTTTTTATATATTGTAATGAACATAGTGTAGGTACTGTTAATACTGAGTCTAAAACTCTATTTGACCCTGATCAAGTCTATCCATGCCTCAATCATCACCTTACCATTATTAGGGTTAGAAAGAGTTAAATTTTAGCTAGTTAATAGTATATTGTTGTTATCTTTAGATGTACATAGAAAAAAGTAGTTTATTAATATTCAATATCTGCTAAAGGTTGTGATCCTGACAGAAAATTGAATCTTAGATTCTATTATAGGAGTAGCGCTAAAAAAAAAATATAAGGAAGGTATTTGAATGTTATTTTAAATCTGCTAAAGATAGTACTTACTGTAAAACACAAGGCTGTGTTGTTTATTAAGATTGTCTCCTTTAGCAGATTTTGAATACTGTTCAAATATCATACTTTTATCTTCTGTAATGCCTATACTATTTTTATTGCAGATAAAATTACTATATTCTACATATTTTAAAAACTAATCAAAGGTTTTTTTATGTCTTTAGTAGTGCCAATTCTATATCAATATCTATATCATATTGATAACAATATCAAAGACTATAGCTTTTCACCAAAATTAATGGTTTTTATACTAATAAAGATAAAAAAAAATGGCATTTAAAATTAGCTAAAGGTGGTAACTCTGTTGAAAAATACAATCTTGGATCTACTATAAGAACGTATAAGTAGTGTTGAAGATAAAAAGAATGTTTGAATTGTATTAAAATCCGCTAAAGATGGCTATAAATACAGCATTAGCAATGCTAAGAATAAAAAAAAATTTCTGGGAACTGTTATAGAAATCTGATATAGTACATTTATTTATGGAGGGTTATATACATTTTAATATTTGTAATTTTTATGTAATCTAATAAAATTATTTTATAAATGATTTTGTAAAAAATTTTTTTGTTTAAAAAATTTCTTTAAAATTTAATATTTTCAGCTTATAAGCAATATAAACTTTTTGTCTTATAATATAAGTTTAAATAATTCAAAAATATAATCCTTGTTCTTAAATATTATAATACCAAATTAATTATACAGGCAAATTTGCCTGCGAACCTCTACAAAGTAAGGGATAATCCTTTCAATTAACTCATTTATAGTCAGACCTCTATAAATACAACGTCTATAAATACAATACCTTCCTAAATATATGTTTTTTTCTTTTCTGTAAAATGTTATTAGTGCTAAATGCACATTTTATATTCTGTAAATGCACATTCTCTTGAATAACATTTTATATCATACTAACCTCTCTAAATGCACATAGCTAATCAAATTTTAATATTTAAGATAGGTTATATAGTTTTTAGTAGAAGTTATACAAACTTGATGATATAATTTTTAAAGCTACAATTTAATTGGCTTTCTCTAAATACAAACCTCCCTAAATGCATATTGTAGATTTGTCCCTATAAGTTGTATTTATAGAGGTTTGACTGTACAACTAAACGACGACTCTTCATGGCCTTCTCAGCTTCAGTTCTTTGGGGTCTTCTTATTTCAATTAATTCATGATTCATATAAATATTAAACACGGCCTCTTCAAATATTTGCTAAAAAAACAATCTTATAGAACTATGCATATGCTTATAAAATATATGCCAACACCATAGCAAATATCAGCAAAAAAAAAGACAACTATAGTCAAGTAACATAAGACCTAGTGTGCTTTTCTCTTTTCTATTCTTTTTTCAATAGTACAATACTTGTTGATTATCAATTGTTGTATGAGGCATGGAAACTTATGAATTTCAAAAAGAGTATCACTATCAATTCCAAATACTAAAATTTTTTTAGTATGGAATTTGAAAGCAATATACTTGAGTTTGACTATTTTTTCCTATCAAGTTTAATGATTTTATGGCATGAACTGACTATTTTTTCTTATCAGTTCAACGATTTTATAACATGAACCTAAAAAATAGCAATAAAATAATAATAAGTTATTAATTGTACTCTTTTTTTTTTATAATATTTAGACTGAGTAAGAATTCTTATTCAGAATTAAGACCAACTCAAGCCCAATTATTATACTTATCAAGCACTATAGTTCAGAATCAATTTTTATTCTAAATCAAAAGCCTAAGAATTGATTCTGTTTTTAAAGTCAATTTCTCTTAGAACTAAACAAATGCATCATATTCAATATAAATAATACTTTCAATAAACAAATTGTAAAACTTAGGGGCATGCCATTTATTACATAATATTTTTTACTTAGTAGTCACCTCTATCCATTTATAGTGTGATTACTTTATCTAATTTTGATTAATTAATATAATATATAAACATGATCACTACCTTTGACTATGTATCCATGGTAAAAATCACATGATAAATAGCATGCCTCTGACTTTAATGCCGGTATTAACAATTATAACTATCCTTTCAAAATCTATACATGTTTGCATAACCTATTTGTAGTTAATGTACCGTTTAAACACCTGTCTTTTTGGCTCCAATCTTTATATTAACAAATAATATAGAACTGATTAAAGTAATATCAAATATAAAAACTAAAATGTTCAAATAAAAACTACTTAGATTTTTTGTTATTAAATCATATTACTAAAAGCACAGAACAAAATTCAATATTATCAAACCTGTTATTTGATTATGTTTCCATAGTCAGTAGCATTAAGTTAAAATTTTTTAATATAATTATCGATTCTTATTTTTACTTATCTATTCTTGTGCTGTTTTTTGAAGGTTACATGTTTGGCACCAACTTTCTGATATTGAATTTTGTACATTTTCTATTCTACTTCTTTTTTTTGAAACCAAATTCATCAAATACTAGCATATTCATTGAAATCCTTTAATACAATTATTAGCTTTATTTTTACTTGCTTATTCTTAAGTTGTTTTCTCTTTAACACCAAGCTGGCAGTGTGTTATATCTGTTACAATTTGCGCATTTCCATTATCTTATCTCTTTCAAAATCAAAGCTAATAGATATTCATTTGTTGAAATGTCTTGAGTTAGTCAGCATACTTTAATAAGATCTTTAACTTATAAATAAAATAAAATAATTATTAAACAAAAAATTATTTGTAGTAAAATATAAAATAAATTTTAACTTACTCTGCTCAAAAAATGTTTAAATAATATTTTAAGTTTTACTCTATATGATAGAATACATAACTTTGTTAACTTTTTTAATATCTTTATCAGACTGCTGAAAATTCTTTGCTAACCTTTTGAATGTTATCTGAGAGGAATCCATCAATTATATCTTCATATTTTGTAGCATAAAGTGAAATTCATTAATATAATTATCAACATTCTTATTCCACTCATTTATTCTTGCATCTTTCTGAGAATTATATGCTTGACATCAAGCTAGAGATGTTATTTATAAATTGAAATACAAATTAAAATAAAACAATATAAAAATAATATTATATTATAATTTAAACTTTAACTTACTTTTATTAAATTTGTGAGCTAATTAAATCTACTTTTTATTATATTTTTATAAGACATTGTTCTATTTGAATTCTCATATTGCTTTTTAATTTTATTTGTATTATCTGAACTTCCCATGCTTTTATTCTATTTAATCCAAACTATTAAAGCAGTTCATTTTTGTGGATTAGAATTTATGCTAATTCAATATAACAATCTGAAGCAAATTCAGGCCACACATCTAGTATCAAATTAATAATTGTCAAAATCTTTGTCCTCTTAAAAACCAGAATTTATATAAATATATATAATATAAAAAATTAAATTATAATTCAATAAATTATAATAAATTTTTACTTATGTTATAGTTGTAAACTTGAAAATTTTCTAATTGTCTATATTCCAAGTAACCCATATCATATATACATTCTACTCCCAAGCTGTATGTACAGATATCTATAGTTCACAGTCAAAAATAAGTATACAAAAAAAAATATATATATATAATAATCTAAGACTTTAAGATAGATTCTTAGAATTGATTCAGCTTTGACTTATAATTAATTTTGAATCTAGCCAGATGAAAAAAAAAAATTTGTACTAATTAATCTGTAATGTGAAGAGGTGGTACCTTTTAATTCTGAGTGGTACAACTTCAAAGGGTTTGTTGTAGTTACTTGCAGGAGCAAGAGAGAATGCTGTTAGGCCCAAAGGATATATCAATTTATATTTGGAACGAGCACTTATTAATTGCTAAATGAATAAGATCTTCACAACCGAGCTTAGTTCTTTTGTACATTGCTAGGTTTATTTTTTGCTAAGTTTTAGGGTTATAAATTTTTTTCATTTATGTTCTCATAGTATGGACCAGTGTTTAAAATTTGATGTTCTCATGTTTTCGTGAGAACACTAAATTTTTTTTAAGAACATTAATATTTAAAATAATGTTCTCTTATTTGAGAACATTTTGTACTGATAAAATGTTCTCAAAATATTATTAGTATTAGGTTTTTTTACATATTTGAAAAAAGATTATAGTTGCAAAAAGTTAATAAGTATATCACATAATTAATTCAACCAATTTAAATGTTCTAAGTACTATTAAAATCAAAATGTCTTTGTCTATAACTTTACTTAAAAGTTCAAAATAGGTTTATACAATAAAAATATATGCATATTTAAAAAATAAAATTCTATATAATGAGAACATTAAAAATTTTATGAGAATATTAATACTCTAAATTTAGTTCATTTGAGAACATAATTTTGAATTTGAATTTTAAACACTGGTATGAACCATACAATAAATAATAGTACAATCTTGTTCACCATTTTAAAAAGCTAGAAAACCTTTTCACACTTTTTGTTTCTATATGACTATAGTCAGCAAGAAAATACCTAGGATTCTATTGATTTGCAAACTATCAAACTATCATTAAAGCCTCTGCAATAGTATTACTATTCTCATTACTTACAAAAAATGAGCCTAACATTCTAGCAGCTATATATATTATAAACATACAAAGTAAACAAATGATAATTATATCTGTTTGTTTTGTGAGTTGAATCAATTAGCATTAGCCATCCATACTGCTTGAGATTATTAATTTGATTGGGCGCATAAAAACAAGACCCTGAGTAGATTGGCTAGTAATTTTAAACTGTTTATCTTTATATTCTTGTCTTTCAAAAAAAATGACTGCTTTACAAATATCCAATTTATACTTCAAATTGTCAATAAGATGTGTATCAAGAGCCCCATGAACTTTGAGCTTTATGTTTGAAACCTCCTTATGTTTTAATTTTTTTATACTTTCTCCCAAACTCAGTTTTTCTGTTGTATATTTTTTTACCATATTTGTTATTTCAGATGGCCAATAGTTCTTAATGACTTCTAGTTTAACTAAAGTTCGTACAACTTGTGAACGCTTTAGTATTCACTATTCTCCAAAGTGGGTATGGTATGATCAAGTAAATTGTTAAACTATTCAACTTGAACTTTTTGCTTCAAATGATATCATGAATTTTTTATTTTGCCAAAACACAAGCCTGCAGGGTGAACCTTGGTTTTTCTATATTTTTCTGGAGGTATATCCTCTTTTCATGAACTTAATGAACTACTTTTTGCAAAGTAACAAATAAAAGTCTTCCATGAATCACTATTAACTAAATTTTTGTAACTAATATAGTTCATATATTTGAGACTAATGGCCACTAGTTATCAAATTCTTGTAGAGGAATTTTTAGCGGTTTTCCAATATTAAAAAAAAAAGTTGTTTTCGATCTAAAGTTAAAGTTCTAGTAGCAGGTATGATAACAGGATTCATATCTTTTATTTAATAAAAAAAACTATATAAAAATTGCTTATTTTTTTTTTTTAAAAAAACTTTAAAAAATTTACTGGAATATTAGTAATAGGGTTTTAAAATTTAGTGCACCTGCACTGCAGTGCACCCTTTTTGTATATCTCAAAATTTTACTAGGGTAACCCCTGTTGTGTTACTAACAAAAATGCCCCTCTCGCGATTTCACTAATATTTCAAAACTTTAACTCTAACTTAACTCTAACTCTAACCCTAATCATTATTTGTATTTGTTACTATAGAGTGCACTACAGTGCAGGGTGCACTAAATTATTAAA
>QKWP01001217.1:116128-156107 GCA_003550325.1 Gigaspora rosea | reverse complement strand
CAAATTGTAGATCCGATACTTGATCATCTATTGGTTCCGATCTTGGTAACCAATGGTCGTACAGGGATGATCTATAGCTCATTCGAACCGTCTCATCGAGCTGAGTCGAATGGTGGTTGTTTCATCGAATTCTAATCACTGGATCGAGAGTTATGCCCGTTTTTGTGTAATTTTTATAGGTCAACACCACCTTTAATAATTTATAAAGGTGTTCGTATGATTCCTGGTTTACTCGACGGAGCACCACCAGGAACCGTAATGGGCTTTACAAGCACAGGGTACATGCGTGAAGACTTATTTCAAATGTACCTTGATCATTTTATTCAATCGATCCCTCCTACCCGACCAGTATTACTAATGTTAGATGGTCATAGTAGTCACATCAGTTATACAATTGTTGACTTTTGTCATAACAATGAGATCCTTCTTTATGCACTTCCGCCGCATACAACCCATGTTTTGCAACTGTCAGAAATTCCTTTCGCGAAACTAAAAAAAGAATATAGTAAGGCATGTGAAAAATACAGTAATGAAAATGATGGCATGATAGTAAACAAACGAACCTTCGCAAGAGCCTTTGGTTTTGCTTTTCTTAATACTTACACCACACAAGCCATTCGTAATGCCTACAAAGCGACGGGTATTTGGCCGTATGACCCAAAAGCTATTAGTCCTGACCATTTAGACCCATCATTAGTAACTGAACGATTCAATATCACACCTTTGTCTAGTTAATCTTCTATTCAATAAGCCACATCATCTTCGTCAGTTCAAAAGTCTACTAATTCGAAGTATTTTCATTCTACTCGTTCGAATGTTGAACAACTAATAAAAGAAAATATAAAACTTAAGAATGAAAATGCTTTATTAAAGTCACAAATTTCAGTAACAAATGAAGAACTAAATACTTACAAAAATCCTGGGACGTCCTCTCTACGTTCAGTTCTTAAGTACCCGGTTCCTCGCATTCCAACAGAAAGTTCACAGTCAACTACAGAAGACCAGACTGGGTCTGATCTACCTTCTCCTAGGAAAAAAAGAAAGACACTTCCATTTTTCCGGCTCCTCACTAGTGAAGAAAGTTGGCGTTAATTAGAAAAAGTGAACAGGGAAGTGGAACGTAAAGCCAACGAAGCGAGACAAAAAAAGGAGCTAGCAGCCCAAAAAAAGGAGATAGCAGCGCAAAAGAAAGCAAAATGGGAACTTCGTTTGGCACAAAAAAAATGAAAAAAGAGCCCAAAAGACTCTTGGAAAGCAGAAAGGTCCTTCAAAAAAGAAAGGGAAGTAAAAAAATATTTTAATCTTGATAATCTAAATTCGCCAAATTACCCTTTGATCTATTTTTTAGTACGATATGCACAGCAGCAATCTTTACCGATTTTCAATTATTATATCCTTTTTTTTTTTATAGAACTATTCTAAATATTGCATAGTCTCGTGACTTCAAATATGTAAAATTTTACACAGGTCAATAAAAAGTTTAATCGATAGCATTGTTAACTTCGCCAAATTACCCCTTTTTACCTTACACTTTGTTTGGCATGTGATAAGTTGTATGAACCTAGTAAGGTAATAACAAAAAAACCTGGACAAATCCCAATATGCTTATATTGTACTTTTGTAGAATATTCTAATCACCCAATGTCTAAAATGAGACAACCTTGTATTCTACAATTGGCAAAGGAGGTACCTACAAAAAATAGAATTTTGTTTTGTACTTCATCAGAAAATTTTTTATATAGATAAATATTAATATATAACAATTAATCGATATATATCGATTAAAAATTAACAATATATATCGATAAACTAGTTATATATCGATATATATCTATAATCGATATATAGCATAAATAAATATATATTGCTATATATTTATTGTGGCTGATTATAATGAAATCCAGATTAAAATGAAATTATAGTATAAAATCTCGAAAACTAAATTTTTTCGGGGTGCATTTTTTAGGGTTAGGGGTTTAGGGTTAGGGTTAGTTTTAAAAAAAATTATAATAAACAAGTATTAGTAGGTTTTAGAAGGCTAGCAGGTTAAGTAGAAAATGTAGATTTCATTTTAAATTATGATCCGTGACATTTATTAATCAATTTCTATTATATTTATTGAAACTGATATACAGAGATTACCGTATTTGTCCGAAAATAAGCTACCCTTTTTGGCAAAAAAGTTACACAAAAAATCGTGGTGGTAGCTTATTTTTAGATTGTTAAATTTTTCGAAAAATTGAAAAACGTACTAATAAAAAGTTGTCCAAGTACCATAAAATTTTTACTATATGTGTATTTCATTACGCTGAACAACTTTACTTAATCGACCTTTTGAGGTTTACTTAGTAGAAAAAATGTTTTATATGTAGCAACTGTTAACGATTTCTCTAAAAATTTTTCTGAAAATCCGGGGGGTAGCTTCTTTTGGAGGTAGCTTATTTTTGGAAACCTATGGTAATGGATATTAATCGCTATATAGTATCTCATATTACATAATGTACCGGATCTGGTTTTTTGATCTTTGTTTTATTTTGATCTGATCTTCGATCTTTTTTTCTTTATACTGTACTTATATTTTTCTATATAACATATAAATTTTTTTTATTTCATTTTTTTATTTATTTTTTTTCAGTTTATATTTATATTTTTTTTATTTTATATTTATATTTTTTTCGTTTTATTTTATATTTATTTATTGTTTTTTTTTCGTTTATATTTATTTTTTTTTTGATTTATATTTATTTTATTTTTTTTGTTTTATATTTATTTTTTTTACTTTTATGTTTTTTTCATATATACTGTATTTATTTATCTTTTATTTATATATTAATTT
Organism: Gigaspora rosea; assembly: GCA_003550325.1. Taxonomy (NCBI): domain Eukaryota; kingdom Fungi; phylum Glomeromycota; class Glomeromycetes; order Diversisporales; family Gigasporaceae; genus Gigaspora; species Gigaspora rosea. Next base: position 153,271 of record QKWP01001217.1, on the reverse strand, counting down.
TTTTTCTTTGGATTAGAAGAATCATGGTAGAGATCTCTCACCTGCCTCACAGAAGTACATTCGTTTTGAATTCTTAACGGCGAGAAAGTAGGTTGCTTGAATCTACATAAAGATAAGTATTTTTTTCGGTATGTTTTTTTTTTGTTATCGTTATAACTGATACTTTTGTTGTTTTCTTGCAGTAATTTGGGGGCGTTTTGCAATATTTGAAGTCGTTCTTGCAGTGAAGCGACACCATTCTTGTGGTGAAATGACGGTGTTCTTGCGGTGAAATGATGACGTTCTTGCGGTAAAATGACGACATTCTTGCAGCGAAGTAATGGTGTTCTTGCAATAAGATAACGGCATTCTTACAGCAATTCTTGTGGTGATTCAATAGCCATTCTTGCAGTAAAATAATGGTATTCTTGTGGTAATTCGACGTTGTGGTAAGTAAAGTGATGACTTTTTTGTAGTAACTTAATGGCATTTTTAAAGTGAATTGACGGTGTGTTTGTACATGTTCTTGTGAATTATAGCATTCTTACGGTATTCTTGTACGCGTTTGTGTTAAAGTAACGGCGTTCTTGTAGAATTCGACGATGTTCTTGTAGTGATTATACGGCATTCTTGTGGTAAAGTGACAATGTTCTTGTGGTAACTTGGATGGTGTTTTTGTAGTGAATAGATGGTGTACTTGTAGTGAATTGCTGGTATTCTTGTATATGTTCTTGTACATGTTCTCGTGGTAATTTAATGGTATTATTGTAGTGAGGTGATTGGCATTTTTGTGGTAAGTTAAGTGCATTCTTGTGATGAAAATAATATAATACCTAATATTGTTGTTACAAGCGACTATAGCCTTCAATATAGTACTTGCAACACAGCACACAGCGACAGGGATCTTGTAAGGGTCAGAGAAGATATGAAGCGATATGGAAGTGGAATATTACTTCACTAGAGCGGTTCAGTATATATTCATTAAATGACAAGAGTATATTTATTAATTAAAGATATATTTTATTTATTTAGATAATAATATGCAAGAGATATAACTAATTATAGGCATTAGAGGAAGGAGGAGAGGAATCTGAGTCTAATGTGCAGAAGGGGAGAAAACTAGGATTTATATATCTTTTTACAGCTATAAGTTACAATAGTACGAAATGACAGAAATGGCAAAAATGGTAGAAATGGTAGAAATGGTAGAAATGGTAGAAATGGTAGAAATGGTTAACCATGTTACTCGTACTTCTAACTAAGCTATATATAGTTAATAATATAAAATAATAATAATGTAATATAAAATAATAATATTAATATAATGAAATATAACTAAGTTAATATTAGAAAATACATTCAAGAAACTAATACTAAAACTCATTCTATAACATTTCCGCCCCCTTTAAGAATGAGCACTGCGAATTCTAACTTTATCCAAGAGCATTGAGAACTTTTCTTCACTTAACTCTTCCAAGTTAGTATAAGTTATGTCCGTAGTAGAGTAAAGAGTAGACAATCCACAAATTTGGAGTAGTTGGAAAATTTGGTTGGCACATTTCCATACTCGTAAACCTCGTCGAGATCCTAAGCTTTCTTTTAGAGTGTTCCATAACTTTTGGGTCTTTTTCTTGGTTTTGTTATTTATCTTTAGTTGTTCGAGATAATAACAGGCTTCAAGAATTTTAACTTGGGGTTCTCTATGTTTTCCACGGCTTTCTATTCTGAGTCGAGTAAGTATGTCTTGTAGCTTTTCTGAGTCAGTATTTCCAATTAATGGATCTCTTCGAATGGATGTTTGATTTCTTGTTTCTGTTAAGTCATCAATCATTTTGTCTAAGGTAGTACTCTTTGGTTCTTTTTCATTTTCTGGTTCAGGAGGGATGACTGTGTTTTCTTCAATAGACTCCAATAGAGGGTCAGTTGTACTATCTTCTGGTTCTAATTCCAAATTTTCTTGAGTAGGTTCAGTGGAGTAAGTATGGTCTTCAAGATTTGGTTTAGGTAAAGAATCATTCTGGATCTGGGTTTCATTTTCTGTAGAAAATTGTAGCGAGAGCAAAATTTCATTTCCATTAGTTATAATAACATTGTTCAGAGTAATTCCCAAACTATGATTTTGTGATAAGGGGTCTAAATTCCAATGCTTAATAAATTTAGCAAGGGTAATTAAGGTTTGGGGTTGGAGTGTTAAAGTTTCCATAAAGAAAATTAAAGTTTTGTTCTTTTTAAAAAAAAAAGGAAAAGGAGAAATATTTTTAGAAATTGTAATATTGGGATAAGGGTGACTAATCTAATAATAAAAATATTGTTGTACATGGTAAATAAAAATAAGACTAGATAAATTGTTTTGCAATGTCTATCATGTTCGTAACGGCTATCATGTGATCAAAAATTCGTAACGTAGATCACGTGACCTAAAATCTTCTTGTTAATCAAAAATACCGTCAAGTCGATTTGCGCGTTCCGGTGACGTTTTCTTACTAAGATAAGCTTAGTAGAAAGGATGTGGAATCCTTCGTTGGGTATACAGTCATAATTTCAGCTCGAACGGAGCAATATTGATCGACTTTACTTAGTAGCAAACGTTCTACGAATATAAAAATACGATTTTTATATATTATTATTACTTCTAATTTTCAAATAAAATGGGTGACTGATTCTAAAAAAAAATTGTTTGCTGTACACTATAAATTAAGGGGTTAAGGCTGTGTTTCCATCTGTTTTAAGAATTTCTCTCCGGAAATTCTCAATGACAATCATAGGTTGCCAATCTTGTTTCTCGTAGTGTACTTACTGCTTTAATGTTTTTCCATCCATTGTACACAGTTTATAGGCGCCATTATTCAATTTTTCTTTAACAATAAATGGTCCTATTCTTTTCTCTTCAAATTTTGCAGAGCGAGAGGCTTCTATGTCTTTTCTTTGTACCCAAACTTTGCCACCAATTTCAAATTCTTCTTTTTGTATTCTTGAGTCAAATCTAACTTTCTGTTTCTTTTGGGATTTAATTGTATTCTCTCTGGCAGCATTATGTGGTATGGTAATTCTTCTATTAATTCAAAGGCTCTTTGTAATATACTGTCTTCTAATGATATTTCTTCATCTGAGTCAGCTGGGTCTATGGGAATAACAGTTTCAATGGGTAGGATAGTGGTAGGATAGCTTGTCTACCATATACTAAGTGGAAAGGGGTATATCCAGTGGTTGCATGTCTTTTGGTCCTATATGCAAACAGTACAGCAGATATGTTCAGGTCCCAATCTTCAATATTTACTGTAACTTTTGCAAGAGAATTACAAAGTGTTCTATTTAATCTTTCAACCATTCCATTGGTCTGGGGATGGTAAGGTGAGGAGAATATGTGTTTTATTAAAAACTTTTCACACAATATTCTAACAACTTCACTAGTGAAATTCTTTACATTATCAGAGAAAATAATCTTGGAGACTCCATGTTTGCAAACAATTTCTTCAAAAATGAATTTTGCTAGGGTTTCTGCACCTGCATCTGGTACAGCTTTAGCTTCAGGCCAGCGAGTAAGATAGTCAGTTGCAACAATAATATAACGATTGTTGCGAGCAGTTATGGGTAGAGGTCCTACTAGATCTATGCCTATTCGTTCAAAGGCTCTTCCAACTTGGATAGGGTGGAGAGATTCTTTTCTTTTACTTTTGCCTCGTTTTTGGCAGACTTCACATGAGCGAACATAATTTTGAACATCTTTGTACATTTAGTCCCAATAGTTAATACATAGCATCAGTTCCTAAATGTCCAGAGGTAGGGTGACTATGCATCATATACAGGATGGGTTCAACTTCAGTCCATTTGATTACTCTAATAGGTTTGTCTAGGTCTTTTCTATTCTTTTTATATAATAATTTTTCTTTTACTTTATAAAGTCTGGATTGATTAATAATTGTCCATTTTTCATTGTCCATTAAATTAGAGGGGAGTGTGTCTGTTTCTAGATACTCTATTAAATTTTGGTATTGGTCCAAATTCATGTAACAGCAGTAGTAGAGAAGTGTGTCTGGGTTGGTAATCAAGAGAGAGCATCAACATTTGAATGGATTCTTCCAGGTTTATGTATAATAGTAAAGTGGTAAGGTTGGAGTTTCATTATCCATCGACCTAAACGTCCTTTTGGTTGGGAAGACTTTAACCATTTGAGAGCGGAGTGGTCAGTAACCAATGTGAAGTGACTGTACCAAAGTATTTGTGAAAATGTTCAATGGCCCATACTATGGCAGCACATTCTAATTCAGTTTCTCTATAGTTCATTTCTTCTCTTTTTAAACTTTTACTAGTATAAGCAATAGGATGTTCCTTTGTATCATCCAATATTTGACTGAGAGTGGCTCCAAATCCGGTGTAGGAAGCATCAGTTGCTAGAATAAATTCTCTTTTATAGTTTGGGTAGATAAGAATAGGGGCAGTAGTAAGTCATTCTTAAGTTCATCAAAGGCTTTTTGACATTGGTCATTCCATTCATAAGTATTGTCCTTATGTAGCAGTTGGTTGAGAGGATAGGCAATAGAGGAAAAATGTTTTATAAACCGTCGGTAATATCCAGCAAGGCCTAAGAATGAGCACAGCTGTGTAACACTCTTTGGAGGTTGGATTTTCTGAATGGCAATGATCTTGTCTGGGTCTGGGGAGATTCCTTTTTCTTCTATTATGTGTCCTAAGAAAGGTAGGTGTTTCATCCAAAAATTACATTTTTCTATATTTAACTTCAATCCTGCTTTACGTATCCTAGTGAATACTTCTCTTAGATGTTTAATATGGTCATCAAATTGTCGTGAGAAGACATTGGCATCATCCAGGTATACTACTACATATTTGTAAGCTATGCCTTTGTAAACTTTATTCATAAGACGTTGAAAGGTAGCAGGGGTATTATATAGTCCAAAAGGCATGACATTAAACCCGTAGGTTCTATATCCAGTAATGAAAGCAGTTTTCTCTCTATCTTCTGGGTGTACTTTTACTTGCCAGTATCCACTCATAAGATCAAGGGTAGAGAAATAGGTAGCTCCAGCAAGTGAGTCAAGCATTTCATCTATTCAGGGTAGAGGGTATTGGTCCTTTTTGGTAACGGCATTAAGTTTTCTATAGTCTACACAAAATCTTTTCTTGCCATTTTTCTTTGTTACCAATACAACAGAAGAGGCCCAAGGGCTAGAGGACTCTTTATTAACTTGTTATCCAACATTCGTTGTACCTCTTCATTAATGAATGTTTGTTCAGTAAGAGGCACCATATACGGTCGAGAACTGACAGGGGGTATGTCGTCAGTAAAGATTTTATGGGTTACTAGGTCAGTTCTACCTAGTTGGGTCATATCTTTTGCAAAAAGGTCAGCAAATTCAAGAAGCAGTTGTCGAAATTGGGCTCCTTGGTGAGTAGTTAAGGGTCCTACTTTTGGTTTAATTTCCTGAGTCACAGTGCAAATTTCTCGAATAATTCTGGGTCTAAAATTGTCTGTATCTTCAAGTAGTTTTTGATCTTGCTCAGGATGACTCAAAAATTTTGAGCATCACCATTATTAAGATTGGATATAGGAGCAGTAGAAGAAGAGAATTTGTTATACAAATCCCTTAGTCGATGATGGAAGGTTTCAAAGTAACTAACTTGGGCTTAGTTCCTTTATGATCTGGTCCTGGTGTTCAAAGGTTTTAGCCTGTTCCTGCAACAGAGCAATAATTTGGGCCTGTTGTCTAATCTGTTCCTGAAGGAGAGGGACTAGGTCAATGGGTTCTAAAATTGCTGGTGCAGTTTTGATGGGTGCAACAACAGGTGATCCTGGTGTTGGAGAGGTTGGAGGAGACAGAACTTCTGGATCTGGAAAAGGGTGAAGTGCTTCAAAACATTTCTCACAATAGAAGTTAAATTGTTCTAACTCAGTGTTCTTTTTGGCCATAATACATTCCTTACAGAGTCCAACAGTTCCTTGGAAATTCTTTTGTAAGTTTTCTGTTGCTTTCCTTTGTTCAAAGTTGGGTGACTAGTGTCAAAAGATTCTTCTAAAATTCTTTGCAGAGTCTCTTCTTCAGTTTCACTCAATTGTACTTGGGAGGCTCTCATAATAACATTGACTTCATTATAGGTGTAGTCCTGGTTGGATAGGTCAGCTATTTGGGGTTTAAGAGCATGAGCGAGGTCCTTATTACTTTTTCCAATCTGTATCTGGGCGAGTCGATAAATTCGGCTTTGGTTAAGGTCATATGCATGTCTAGCATTCCTGGTGGATTCGGTATAGTAACGTCCTCGAGTCCATAGGTTGTAGTCGGGATTCCATTCTATATCCTTGGCAGCTTTATATGCATACAAGCATTCAAAGTTGCAGAACTGAGTATCCTCTCGGATAGAGTCTAGTTTAAGCATCTTGGATTTAATGGCTTGTTCTCTACAAAGTTTACATTCCGTTAGGGTTCCTCGGCCTTCACCATTGGTGAAGAACTCTATACTTCGTGGGTCTTCTGGATCTAGGTCTTGGTGGAAGTCAATTCAACATCCTTTGCAAATTAAGGTTTGCTCAAAAGGCCTGATTTCTTCTGGTCTTTTGGGTACCTTGCATTTATAGCAATGGTTAACCCTAAAAGGGAAAAAATGGGATAGCCAATTGACATTTACTTCCTGAGGTTGACAACCACATTGATATTGTTGGTTTTCTAAAATCTGGGTCATTCGAGGGCAGTTGGCACCAATATGTCCATATTCTCTACATTGATAACATAGATTATCAGGGCAGTCATTATACAGGTGGCCAGGTTGAGAGCAGGTTTTACAAATATTTCTTTTGGGGGCTTGTTTAGGACAGTATGCAGCAAGGTGTCCATAATTATGGCAACGGTAATATTCATTGTTAGGACAGTCAGCATAAAGGCGGTTATAGGAGTAGCAGCGTCCACATTTTTGTTTAGTAAGAGAGGTGCCGGGTCTGGATCTATGAGTGACAGTTGTCCAATTATCAGGTTCGACTTCTACACATAAGCTTCTTTTGGACAGAGGTATTTTTGTTCAAACTTTTCTAATTCCTTTTCATCAGTGATAGTAGGCTGAGCAGGCAAAGATTGATCATGCTTATTGGTGGTAGGTACGTGAATTTTCTTTTTATTCCATCTGAGGGTATAAGCTTTGTTTTTCCAACTATAACTGGCATCAAATTTCTGTGACCAGTCATTTCCTAGTAGTAATGAGTAAGAGGTAGTATTCATTACTTCAACATCCATAGGGATAGTGGTTCCTTCAATTTCAATAGATAGGTTTTTGATTATGCCTAAGGGTCGAACAGAGGGTCCAGTGGCTGAGACAATTAGGCTTGAGGAAGGTGCTTCTATTTTTAATCCAAGTTCTCTTACAACTTGGTTAGAAATCATACTAATAGCAGCACCACTGTCAATTACAGCATGATAGGGCTTTCCATTAAGTTTGATATTACACTTAACTGAAGTAGTGTAGGTAGGTGTCTGGATATAAGGAGTATTGGATTCTTTAACCAAAAGGTTAGAGAAAGCAATTCTAATAGTTTCATTAGCCAAAAAGGCTTCAAATTGTTCATAGGTATAATCATTAGCAGTATCAAGAGTATAGATATCACGAGGATAGGGTGTAGATGAGCGGTTTCTGGACCTGGATCGGGTTGAAGAGCGATAGTTCCTACTATCTCTAAACCTATCACGTGATTGACTTCAGCTCCTGGATCGGTTATATCCAGAGCGGTTATAATTTCTATTCCTGGATTGGCTTTTGTTTCTGGATCTGGATCGGTCATAGGATCTATCATTTCTGAAGGAGTAGTTACTGCTTCTACCATGAGATTGGTATCCTTGGTAATCCTTTTTATTATCCTGGTACCAAGTATGACAATTTTTAATAAAATGCCCTTTTTGATCACAATAATAGCATGTAGCATTTCCAGTGCTAGATTGAGGTCGGTCCTTACTTTGGTCGGTATAGTAGGCAGGAGTAAAAGTAGGAGGAGCAGCTTGTTTTTCAGCAAGATTTATACTGAGCTTGGCAATCTGTTCAGTAAGGCATTCAATGGCTTGGTTGGCATCATTGGTGTTATGTGCAGAGGCCATTATTCGACCAGTTTCCCATTTTCTGGCTTCAGTAATAGCATCATCCAATTCAGCAGGTTCGGCAGCTTGGACATTCATGGCATATTCAGGTCGTAGTCCCTGAATAAAGAACTGAATCATAACAGGTTCAGGAAAAGCACCAGTGGGATCCACTCGTCCTTTGAGACATTTAAAGCGGCTAATATAGGTATCAACTGTATCTGTGCCTTGTTTAATTTCAAATAATTGTTTTTGCCAGGTTGCTTTTTGTTTAGTGGTACTAAACTTTTCTCTAAAGAGATGGGAGAAACTATAAACATGTATGCTATCAACTTCTCGGTCATGTTGACGATGTCAAAAATGAGTAGGGGCATGTTCAAGACTTGCAAGCCATTCTTGAGCATTATCCTTCATGTAAGCACAGGCGAGTTCTAATTGTCGAGAAGGACTCCAGTGGTTAGCCTTAGCGGCTCTTTCAAATTCTTCTAGCTATGTTACAGGGTCTTGGGTTCTATCACCTCAATAGAAGTCGATTTTAAGAAGTGATTTTTTACCACCTCGTCCAAGGGCATTGGCAAGAGTAGTCATTGCTTCAGCAGCGGCAGTTAAAGCTTCTTCAGCCATGTTTTTTTCAGGTTCTGGTTCTTCTATAGTTGCTTCTGATTCAGGTTCTGAGTGTACTTCTTCTTCTGGTTCTTGAACTTGATAATTTATTTCTTCTTGTATTCCTTCTAATTCTTCTTATATTCCCAATAAATTTATTTCTTCAAAATTTTCTCTTCTTAAATTTATTTCTTCTTCGGGAAGTGCTTGTTCTATAATTCCTTGGTCTGGGTAAGCTCCAATAAATTGAGGTTGGACAAACTCTGGTTGGGGTTCAAGTGCTTGGCATTGGTGTTGAAGAGGAGGAGTCTGTAAAGGTGAAGTATTAGGTGCAAATTGGTTTTCAGGATAGAATTTGTTAACTATGGGTGGTTGAGGAGTAGTTGCAGGTTGAGGTGTGCATTGAAAATAGGTATAGGGTTAAGATTTTGAATAAGTCGAGTAACTCGAGTTGGAGGAGGAGTAGTTGTGTGTAGAAGTGGGTTATTTAAAGAGATTTTACTAATAGGGGAAGTAGGTAATTGAAGTAGTTGAAGTAGAGAAGGAAATTGAATATGAATAGTATTTTTGTCGTAGGGAGCTAAAGTAGGAGAATGGGAGGGTTCAACTGGGTCGTCTAATTCTTCGGGGAATAGGTTATATATAGATTTTGGGGCAGGAGTAGAATTAAATGTAAAAATATTATTGTCGTTGTCCTGGGGGCCTAGTACTGGTGAGGGGTTATTAAAGATATTAGTTATTCATGCGGGTTGAATAGGAGTGGCTATGGTAGGGCCTTCGATATATAGATCAAAAGCGTTTCCTTCAAAATTGAGAGGTAAAATAGGTCGTAAAGTGTGCCGAGTATATCCTCGAAGGAGGGCAGCAATAACTTCAGTGGGGTTAAGGTTGGGATTATTATAGCGACAGCTAAAAACAATGTCTCTAGCAGTAGCTCTAGCAGCATTATAATTGTTATACTCTTTGAGAATATGAAAAGCGGCAATAGTTGGTTGAGTATAGCTAGTGGCAAGATATGCTTGCTAGTATCGATTCCAAAAAGTGCGAAAAGCTCGTAAATAGAGAACAGGAGGATAGCAAACTGTACAAGATAGGTCAGGGTTAACAATTTGTTGAACTTCTATAGCAAGAGTAGAAGGATGGCTAGTGTCATGTGCTTCAATTTGTTCTAAATGGATTTGATAAGCTCTATTCATATAGAGGTCTAAGAAGATAGTTAGTAGATTTTACGGTTCCAATTTAAGTTAAACAGGTTTGAGGTTTCTATTATAAGTTGTTAGAAGTGTAAATAAAATGCAAATCTGATTCTAAAATTACTAATTCAAGTCAAACAAGTGCTACAAAAGCAGAGGCTTCAAGTATGCCCTTCCGAACGAATCTCTTTCAATTCGACAGGAAAATACTGGTGCAACAAATGCAAGAGGCTTCAAGTATGCCCTTCTGAATGAATCTCTTTCAATTCGACAGGTAAACCAAAAAATACTTAATTATGAGAGAAAAGAGGAAGAGGAGAGGTAACCAAAGATATATCCTTGCAGAGAAGAGAGAAAAGAGGTCCTAGTATTCCGGCTGTTTTAAATGATTTTCCGCCAGAAGGTACCAAAATATTACAAGCGACTATAGCCTTCAATATAGTACTTGCAACACAGCACACAGTGACAGGGATCTTGTAAGGGTCAGTGAAGGTATAAAGCAGTGTGGAAGTGGAATATTACTTCACTAGAGTGGTTTAGTATATATTCATTAAATGACAAGAGAATATTTATTAATTAAAGATATATTTTATTTATTTAGATAATAATATGCAAGAGATATAACTAATTTTAGGCGTTAGAGAAAGGAGGAGGGGAATCTGAGTCTAATGTGCAGAAGGGGAGAAAACTAGGGTTTATATATCTTTTTACAGCTATAAGTTACAATAGTACAAAATGACAAAAATGATAGAAATGGTAGAAATGGTAGAAATGGTAGAAATGGTAGAAATGGTAGAAATGGTAGAAATGGTTAACCATGTTACTCGTACTTCTAACTAAGCCATATATAGTTAATAATATAAAATAATAATAATGTGATATAAAATAATAATATAATAATATAATGAAATATAACTAAGTTAATATTAGAAAATACATTCAAGAAACTAATACTAAAACTCGTTCTATAACATTGTAATAAAAAAAAATTTATATAGTAATTATAGAATTATATAGAAATTATGTAATATAAAATATAAAGTTTTTTAATAAATTAAAAATTTTTTAAAATCGAATTTTTTTAATTTTATATTTTTTATTATCAAAATATTAATTGTTTTTATATTGATTATATATTGATTATTAACTATCATAGATATGTATCAATTATAATCACTATCAATATATTGGTTATATATTGATTACTAACTATCATAGATATATATCGATACTAAATACACCTGCCGATTTCTATCGATAGTGATAGTAATCGATATATATCTGATATAGATAGTAATCGATATATATCTGATAAGATATATATTGATTACTATCTATATCAGATATATATCGATTACTATCACTATCGATAGAAATTAGCAGTGGTATTTAGTATCGATATATATCTGACCAGTTAGTAATCGATATATATCTATATATAAAATTTGCTGATGTTTGCTTACTTATTCAACAATAAATATTAAAAATCAGCTTATATTATTATTTAGCCAAAAAAATTTTGAAAATTATATAGAAAATAGATTAATAGAAATATATAATAATTATTTTGCTGATATTTATGATGCCAATATAGGGCATACATAAATGATATTATACAAGAGGGGTCAGATGAAAAATAATGTTTTTCTCTTTAAATATAGAAGACAAAAAATATAACGTAATTTTTTTTAGAAAAAATTGGCTAAAAAATGACCCAGTGGAGGACCCCAGACATGTAGTACAGAGGTCATAAATTACGCATTTCAGCAAAAACCCCTGAAATTTAAAAAGCAAAAAAAACATTTTTTGGCAATTATCTTGGCATCCAGCGGTCCAATTTGAATGAACTTTTTTTAAAATGAAGCTCTCAGTGAGGCGCATCTAACAAAAAAAGTTCATTCAATTCAGATCACTGGATCAAAAGTTATTTAAATAAATAGATTTTGTCATTTTCAGCAAATTAGGTCAAAATTGGCCAAAATCCAGTTATGACCTATATGAGAGATGTCCGGGGTCCTCCCAGTGGTCCCAAATTTAAGGATTTTGGTACTATTTGATTTGTCTCAGTGGGAGGAGTTAAATAGTACCAATTTCATTTCATTTGGATCACTTGATCAAAAGTTATTGGCCAAATACTATTGGTCATATCTTTTTTTATAAAATTACTATATAATCAATAGGTTTTTGTGAATATCTTTTGATCTAGTAATCCAAATAATATGATTTTGGTATTATTGGATTCGTCTCACTAAGACGAATCGAATAGTACCTAAATCATCCAAATCGGATTACTATGCCACAAAATATTCAAGTTTTTGTAAAATTATATATATAAATACAGTATATGGATTTTGAAAAAAATTTTTATATAGTAAAAGGGGTCAAGTGCTACTATGAGGGGATACATAACATTGTTTATGAATGCCTTCTATATAGAAGCAATTTTAAAATCAAGATGAAGATTTTTTCACATCAGAACATGCCGATACACATATTGGCCTTATGATTAACCTGAACTGGTTTAGTTCTTTTCAAAATTCTGTATGTTCTACTAGCACAATATATACAATTATTTGTAATTTACTCTATGAATTTAGATTCAAGCCTCAAAATATAATTACCCTGGCATTGTTACTAGGACCCAAGGAAGTTAAATTATATTATATTAATTATTATCTTTCACCTTTGGTTGATCAATTGTGTGAATTGTGAAATGGGATAGAAATTTCTACAAATGAATCTCATATGGGCAAAGAAATTAAATGCACAGTTATATGCTACTCATGTAATATTCTAATAGCCAGAAAGTTGTGTGGACAAATATTAGCAAAAATTGCATGTTTTCAATATAAAAAATATGTACAGTTTGATGCTAGAAATTAATCTAACTTTGTGGATTTGCAGATATGGATAACTAGTTTATAGAATGTAATATTGAAAAAATTAAAAAAAATGCATATGAATGGTTAGGGCGCTGATATTTATTATCTAATATCTATTTACTATAGGGGCTTACCCTCCACCCCTAGGTAAGATCAATAAATAGAATTTTAGCCAATCAAATTTAGCTAAGGTAAGATTTTTCTTGACCCCCACCTTCTAAAATATTACCTAATAAATGTCAGTGCCCTTAAAGTATAAAACTAAGGATCAAAGAAAGAAGCATCTATCTGAAAACTTGGTAAGATAGTTAGAACTTTACTATCTTCCTTATTTTAATCCAATTAAACATATAATTGTAAACCCAATACAGTACATTGTTTGTTTTTGGGAATTGCAAAATAGATTGTTGTATGACTTTGAATAGAAAGTGAAAAATTAAGTTCTGATAATCTAAATTCATGGATAAAAGAGCCAAAAAAAATTCAACTTCTATTAGATATCAGGAGAATTTCTTATAAAATTGCCACAAAAAAAGGATTTTAAAGGATTTTTAGATATACTGCAGATAAATAGCTAATATTTATAATATATGCTACTACAATTATCTAGGATTTATTAGCAGAACCAGACTGGCATATTCTTGCAAACTTTGTTAAAGCATATATCTGTTAGTTTGTAGAATATTAGATAAAAAATCATTTAACAAAGCTCATCAAAGATTGTTAAATATAGCTAAGTTAATAAAATCAATTATGGTCCTAAAAAAAGTACTCCTAATATACATTTAAGTTTGCATTGTGCAAAAATTGTATTGATTATAGGCTATTATATTTATTTTGGTGGTTTTCTTTTGAGCATATTAATAGAATCTTAGATAAATATCGGGTTTTTTTTTGTTATATATTATGTAAAAATACTTATTGATATATATAATTTATATTTTATAGGCTCATATAAAAGTAGCCATAGGAATATAGAACCTAAAAATAATTCTAACAATACTGATGACAGAATATCCATTTCTTTAAAAATACTAAAGAGCAGAATATCAAGTAGTAGCATGGCTATTCTAGATAAATTTGAATTACAAGATCTCCTTCAATTTTATAATTTAAGAAATATTATCAGCCAAAGAAAAGCCTTTGGTTATAAATCATTTCCTGGTACATTTTTGAATTCAAAATTAGAAATGCCATATTGCAAACAGATATTTAAACTCTTTTAGTTGAATTCTATAATGATGCTAGTACAGGCTGTCAATTCATCAAACCAGGTTGTATATCAGGAACTGATAAAATAGTAGTATTTCCCAACATTACTCAATACGGGCAGCTAAAATTAGAATTGAAAATATTGGATCTACATTCTCAGCTTGCTATATTAAGTCTTTAAGAATTCTGGCAAGATTTGTTGCTTTAGAAGATAAAACAGCAAATTCATATCCCAGTCAGATTCAATTCTACTTTGATTACACTATCTATCTTCCTTTTGTGTTCAAACATATCACCTTGCATTCATAAGATGGTATACATCCATTGAAAATTATGAAATAAGGTTTTATATAAAAATTAAAAATGATGATTTTAGTTGTAATTTAGAGTTGTGGGAACAAGAATTTTATGAGTTAAGTAGGGACTATATAATTCATATACACCAAATATATTCTCAATTCATAGCAGATACATATACTATTGTTATTAAAAAAAGCCAAAAATCTATATAACTGTAATTCTTTTATATAGAATGTACAATTTAAAATTGCCAATATTTAAACTAGTATTTTATTTATACATACTGGATATATTTTTATTTATATCTGGTTGATCCCTATTATTTTTATTTTTTATTAACTAAATATTATTTTATTTATCATGATGTATATCTTATTAAATATTATATATTACTAGTGCAAAAGGCCTGAGTGTTGCCGCGGGCTAGAGTTTAATTGTTCTTTATCTTAGTTTTTAATTGTTTTTTATAATAGAATTTTAATAGTTTTTAGCATTAGAATTTAATAGTTTTCTAGTTTATATATTTTATATTTTATATAACTTTAGTTTTTAAGGTTATTAGAACAAAGTTATGTATATATATATATAATCTCCTTTCAAAGCTCAACATAATGAAAGCTAACCCTAACTCTAATCTTTAGGTCTCAAGATTATTAATAGGCCTTATGATTGTTAGTTTAAAGTTATATATATTAAAACCTTCTCGCAAAGCTCAATATAATAAAAACTGACCTTAACTCTAACCTTTAGGTCTCAAGATTATTATTAGGTCTCATGATTGTTAGTTTAAAGTTATATATATTAAAACCTCTACCCAAAGAACAACATAATGAAAACTAATCCTAACCCTAACCTATAGACCTTATGATTATTTTAGGTCTTATAATTATTATATTAAAGGTACTGTATATATTAATTTTATTAATTATAAAGATAAATTAAATTAAATAACAATACTTTTAAAACTATTTACAACTATCTACAACAATTTACAAACTAATTAATAATATAATAATACTTTTAAAACTATATACAAATTAAATTAATAATAATAAGCACAAAAAGTGTAACAAAAAGCTTTCTTCGAGAAAGTTAAGCTTTCCAATAGAAGTCTAGGAGAAGAAAGTTCATTGAATAATGGAGTTAAGAACAATTATTTTTAAAGAAGGAAAGATTTAGTTGAAAGTTTGTTTTTTCAAGGGGTAGAAGATAGAATTGTAAATAGTGTTGTGCCATTTTGGTTTGGTTTGTAAGTAGCCAAAATAAATTTTTTGGGCTATACATGACTTAGTGCGACAGGTCGCATCTAGTGTTTAAAATTCAATGTTCTCATGGTTCTCAATGAACATTTAAATTTTTTAAGAACATTGATATTTAGAAAAGGTTCTTTTATTTGATGGTTCAAAGAGAACATTTATAAAATTTTTATGTTCTAGATTTATTAATATGAACAATAAATTATATAAAATGTTCATCAATTTGATAATATAATTTGATCATGACAAACTTTGTATAAATATATATGTATATACATACTATGTATAGCATATATATTTAAAGTTGCACAATATAGATAACAAATAAATATTAAAAAAATCATCTTTAAAGATTTTTAAAATAAAATATTCATTAATTGTACAAGAATATTATTATTGTATAAACTTATATAGATGATTTGTGTCAAATAATATGCTAATACTAAGCAAGCAAAAAGATACAAAGTATTTGTTAGTATGAAATTTAAATAGTTAAATAACAAAGTAATTTGATTCTAATTTATCACATTAACCAATAGTAGCATTAGTAAAATATTATAGAAAGTCTTGTTTTATTATAAGCAAATATGAAAAACACTTGAAATTTAACAAAATTATTAGAAATTGAATTGTATAATATATTGTATTATGTTGAAAAAATATAAAGAATTATATACAAACTTTAAAAAATTATTAATAAATAAGTATGAACTTAGTATGTGAATTGTAAGTATAGAATATGAACATTTTTTAAAAATTAATATTCAATTTATTTAATATATAATGAACATTAAAAAGTTTTTGAGAACAATAAAAATTTAAATTATGTTCTTTTGAGAACATAACTTTAGATTTGAATTTTAAACACTAGTCGCATCTAGGCCAAATTAAAGTAGCCAGATGATGCCAGGCTTGCAATTGCAAAGTAGTGTTTACTAGAATTAGCTCAATTAGTTGATTCAATTTGTATTTAAGTACTAACAAGACTGTAAAAGAATAAAAAAAAAGAATTAATAATAATAATACTTTAGAAACTATATACAAATTAAATTAATAATAAAATACTTTTAAAAACTATATACAAATTAAATTAATTAAATAAAAACACTTTTAAACTTTATACATATTAAATTAATTAATAAAAATACTTTTAAACTACCATAGTATACTGACCAAAGTACCCCCTTTTTCAATATCATCATTGCAAAATACCCGGTGCAAAGCACAAGAACTCTATTAATTAAATATAGATGTTTTTAAATTTTTAGATTGCTTATTGTAAGTGTAAAATGTGTAAATGCTTAAATTTTTGTCTTGCAGCACAGACTCGCTGCTATGTAATATACCTGGGTTTTTTATAAGTTTTTTGATAGGTATTTTGTATAAAACCCAGGTCTTTTGGTCAGTGCACTATGGTATTTACAAATATACAATATATACAAATCCTAAAATATATACATAATATATGAAAATAAATGCAAATTATATACAAATATATAATCTATAAAATATATTATGAAAAAACTTCCTTATATACAACATTTCTTGTATATACACCTCTTTTCCTTCTATATGCCTATACTTAACCAAGATTTTAAGTTTATCTTTTGATTGTACTCTTGACAAAGCTACATATAATTGCCCATGAACAAAAACAGGTTTGTGCAAATATAATCCCATATTAGGAATTGTTTGACCTTGAGCTTTGTTAATTGTCATTGCAAAAGATAATCTAACAGGAAATTGTTGCTTTACTAATTGGAATGGAAGGTCAGAATCAGATGGTAACAATCTTAATTGAGATATAAAAATTCTTTTTCTTTTGTTAACTCCTGTTAAAATTTTAGTATCCAAGATAAATTTATGACAATTTTTAATTATTAATCTTGTACCATTATATAATTCTTCAGTTGGATCAAGATTATGTAAAAGAATAACTAGTACATGTTTTTTAGGACCAAACAATAAGGTAGCATTCCACTTGGTATTAGAATATTTAAAAATTTAACTAGATAAAGAATTAGATTTTCTTGATTTTTATTCTTAACAGAATTAGCAGATAAATATTCAAATTTCTCAGTATCAGAAATTTTTTGAAGTATTTGTTGATTAATGTCTTCAACATCTACATTTCTTGTTATAAGAATTGCCCTATCTTTAATATAGTCTGGATTTTTATAATTTGTACTAATATCAATAAAGGTCTCTGATATTAAATCTTCTATTTTTTCATTATCCAAAACTATATCATCAGGCAATCTTATAAGATCAGAATGCATTTCTATTTTTTCTTCACAATTTCTAATAAAAAGTTAACAAAGTTTTTTTGTTCAACATCATTTTGTTGTTGAACTCTTATATTAATAGTTAATGTATAGTTATAAAATTTTTCCAAAATCTGAAGCTTTTAAACACGCATCAATAATTTGGGATGTGTGCCTCAAACTACTATAGATAAAATTTGTTTAAAGTCACTATGAAGAATCATAAGTTTTCTTCCAAAAGATAAATTATTGTCTATTAAATCTTTAAAAGTTTTGTCAACAGCTTCAAATGCAAATCTGCTCATTATTAGTGCTTCATCCAATAGAATGGCTTTAGCATTTTGAATTAATTTAGCTAATTCAGATTGCTTTTCAATATTCAAAGTAGAATTTTAATCTAATTTTAATAGAATTTTAAATCTTGAATAAGCAGTTCTTCTACCACTCATTAATAAAGCAGCAATTCCTGATGAGGCTATAGCAATTGCAATTTCATTTTCATTTTCTATTGATCTTATATAGGCCAAGATCAAATTATATAATAGTGTTTTTCTAGTTCCACCAGGCCTATAGACAAAAAATAAAGTTGTTCAAGATTACCTTTAATTGATAGTCTGCTAGTTAATCAGAGATCGATCATAGTGTAATGTGATACAAATCACATATAAAAATCCCTATAGTGTGAATGTAGCGTGCATACATATAAAAGTTTTTTTCTTACTAAGTTAATGACACATGTCCACTAATTGAAAGATGTAGAGCTCACCAAGGCGCATCTAACAGTAGTTAGATCATCTAAATCAGCCTAGTGAATGGCAAGATATCGTTGAAAAATTATTGGACAACTATATAAAATCTCTATGTTTACATAGATAGTCGTCCAATTGTTTTTCAACAATATCTCGCCATCCACTGGGCCAATTTGGATAGTCTAACTAACGTTAGGTGCGCCTCGACGAGCTCTACAATTTCAATTAGTGACATGTATCATTAACTTAGTAAGAAAAATCTTTTATATGTATGCATGCCACATTCACATTATAGTGATTTTTATATGTGATTTGCGTCATGTTACACTATGATTGATCTCCGATTAACTGGTAAACTATCAATTAAATGCATTTTTAATTTTATTAAATATTTTTTGATCAAGATTTAAAGTGGTTTCATGTTCTAAAATTTTATTAATTTTAGCTTGATCATAACTTTGTTCTTTAGCAATTAATATATTTTGTTGTCGATCTTGTTCTAACAAATGATAATTAATAGGTAAAAGTTTGGTAAAATCTAAAAAAGCCATTC
The DNA here is from genome assembly GCA_003550325.1 of Gigaspora rosea. Taxonomy (NCBI): domain Eukaryota; kingdom Fungi; phylum Glomeromycota; class Glomeromycetes; order Diversisporales; family Gigasporaceae; genus Gigaspora; species Gigaspora rosea. The sequence continues at coordinate 134,211 of QKWP01001217.1, read as the reverse complement.
TATTTTGAATTAATTCATGGTCCATATACCAAACAGTAAAAATCTATAGTAATATATGGGGAAAATCAATTATTGTTTATCAAATTTCTGGAATGTGGCGTTACCAGAGCAATAGCGAATTTTTTACTAAGCTAACCTTTCTTCTCTACTAGACGAAAGTTATAGAGCACATTCTTGCGATTCTAATGGTGGTAAAATCATTAAAATCGGCCCAGTAGATCACAAGATATCGTTAAAAATGTTTTGCAACCATATAGAGAAGTTTCTATGTAAACAAAATATTGTTTACATAGAAACTCTATATGGTCGTGAAACATTTTTTAACGATAACTTGTGATCTACTAGACTGATTTTAATGATTTTACCACCATTAGAAGCATAAGAATGTGCTCTACAACTTTTGTCTAGTGGAGAAGAAAGGTTAGCTTAGTAAAAAAAATTCACTATTGCTCTGGTAATACCAGATTCCAGAAATTTGATAAACAATAATTGATTTTCCCTAATTTTACTATATATGGTAATATATGCAGCCACTGATTGGTATACGAATCATGAATTAAATATTTTTCAATAAACACTAAGGGCTGTATCATTAATTACCAGATTATTTTTTATTAGAGGTCTACTCCTCTCCCTCTTTCTTAATATATATAGTTAGGTTCCTTATATATAATCCACTTTTTTTTACCCCCCTCCCCCCTAAAAAATCACCTGATTTTTGTCACTCCCTAATGCTTTTGCAATAGCTAAATCTTTTGTATCTTTTTCAAAAATAAAATCTTCAATTAGATCATTAAGATATTTTTTCCAAAGTTCTTTTACATTTACAGATTGATAGTAAACTAATAAAAAGGCAAATAAAAGTCTTAGTTGTGAGGGCATTTCATATCCTTTACCCTCTGCAAGACAAGCATCACATTCACTATTATCATCAATTAAACCAAGTTGAAATCCTGCAAATTTATAAGAACTATATCGCACACCATCTATAGTTCTTAAATTTTAAATAATTTTACACCACTTCTAACATTTAATAATACTCTTAAGTAAAACCTCCCAGTATCTTTTGGATTAGTAAAATACATTTGAGAAATTACTTTTTTACCAACTTTTTTTCTTTTTGCCAATTTTTGTTCTTCCAAACAAAGTATTTTGGAATATCTATATATCTCAAAGTTTTAATTAATTTATGATCAGGATTATTCTTATAAAGTTCAAAATATCTTGTTAACTTCGTATGTTTTCCTTTTCAGCAGCTTTTTTAACTAATTGTGTTTGTTTAGTTGGATCAAAATGAACCTGTTGTTGATCTTTTAAATGTACTGAAAGCCTTACAACAGTATGAGATCTATCCTGTAAACCAAAATCAAATAATTTCCAAATTCCTTCAGATACAGAAATATATCTTGCATTAATATACTTTTCAATTTCATTTTTTGGATTTTTTAAAGATATTAAAACTCTATTCTGTCCCTTATATACATATTTGTAAAGATATTTAATAGATTTAATACTTGAACATATCTGACATATCTCTACATTAAAGTAATAGTTATATTTTTGACTTAAATATGGATTATAAGAAACAATTCATTTATTGTCAATATCAATAGATACCTATATTTTTAAAGAAGTTTTAGTAGTAAATTCTCTAGGATAATATTTACTACATTTTCTATCAACTATGCATAAAAATGATGGGTTAATATCTTTTTCACAGGGTCTATAAACCATGTTTCTGCTAACTATTTCAAATAATTTTGGTTAAGAATTTTGATCAGGTATCTTAGCAGATACAATTTGATCAAAATCTTTAGGAGTTTGAGGTTTATCTTTAGGTGCCAATATTAGTAATATATGTGCATGTGGCAACTCTCTTTTTTGAAATTCAATTACATATACATATGCAATAACTTTTTCTAAAACAGATTTTTTAACTAAATCTTAAGTATTGTATTTAATTTTAATCTAAAAACCCTTGATATCAAATCTGGTCTATCACAAGGCTTTGATTTTTTAAAAGTTCTTCAGTAATTTCAGGCAATTTTGGATTACAGATTACTATTATAAATCGATCAGGTTTTCCAAATTCTCTAACAATTAACATTGAATCTTAGTACAATTGTTAATAATATCTTGTAGATCCTGTAAAACTTGATGACAAAATAACTTTTTTGCCAATATTATTAAAGTCAACTTTTTCAGCATCTTCATTAGATATTATATGTTCTAAACCATTATATAGTTCTAATCTTAAAATTCTTTGATATCTTCTTTGCCAACTTATATTACTTTGATTCATATTTTACAAATTGATCTACTATATATTGTTAAAATAATCTGCTTAAAAGATGTATAATACTATCATTTTTGCTTGAATTTCTAATCATAAACTTATAAGCTGCAAACTCTTTAATAGTAATTGTTAATTGCTTTTTCTTTTTTAGTTGAATCTTTGATGATGTTTTATCATTATCACCATCATCATTATCATTATTATCATTGTTATTATTATCATTATCAAATTATACAACTTTTTTTGCTTTATTTTTATCAACTTTTCACTTCTTTTTTGAGGTTCTTCAGTATTGTCATTATTATTCTAATTAGAATTATTTTCAGATTTAACTTCCTTTTCTTTTTTTTTCGTATCAACTTTACATTTTTTTAGATTTTTTCACCTTTTCACTTGTTTTATCAATGCTTATGAAACTTGCATTGGATCTAAATGTTGAATCCTCAAATGTTTGAGATAAACCTGTATATCATATTAGCAGATTTGATTTTTTGGGCCTTTTTTCGATAAACTGTTATATGAAAATTGCTTCTTAGTGATATTAAAAAACTAACAAATGAAGCACTTATTACAACTAACATAAGAGCTTCTTTGATGTCTAAACAAGTTAAAACTCCAATAAAACTCAATAAAAGAGCTATGCTAAGCTGTAGAAAGAAGTGCTTTTACCATTTGTTGAAATATTCAGGTGTTTAGAAGGGAACAATGAATTTATGATGGGTTGACAACTTTAAGGATAAACTCGGAAGCAAATTTTTAAAAAACTAATCTTTTTAACACATATTTGGCTTATAATTAAATATATAAGTACTATAATTTTCTACGTATTTAATTATAAACACAAGGTTAGTTAAAAGGCTGTTTTTATGAAAATTTGTACTGTAATAAATTTTAAGTACAAAATTTCTTTGATAATCCTCAATTATAATTGGTTGATTTTGGGGTTGAAACAAATCGGCTGATAGGTATGACTTTCAGAATATCTTTGTAATATAGTACTTAAGTCAACAGATGGTCCTGCTTGGGTGGCAATCAATTAATTGACAATCATTTCACTGACATAACATTTCACTGACAATTATTCACCGACATGTTTATTTTACCGACAGCTTATTTCACCAAAGCTCATTTCACTGACAAAGTAATTCTGGTCATTGTCGTTAGGGTCAGTGTAGAATTAGGTAGAATTAGGGCTAAAGTTAGAGTGCTTTTTGAAAAAAAACTTGTTAGTGAAATGAACTTCGGTGAAACAAACTGTCAGTAAAATGAACTTGTCGCTGAGTATTTGTCAGTAGAATGTTATGTCGGTGAAGTGATTGTCGGCGAAATAATACGAACCCATCCTGCTTGGGGTCCATACTCTTCATATTTTTCATGAATCATTGAAACTTCTTCTTTATAAAATTTCTTTTTTTGAACTTTTTGTTCTTTTGAATATCTTGTTGTTGGACTTGTTTATATTGAACATCTTGCTGAACATGTTGTTGAATATCTTGTAAAATAGCTTCTTGCATAAGCTTATCTTGCCAAACCTCTTCAGATAGTTCTATAGTTTACTTGATGGCTCCTTAGTAGTATTTGATATTTTACTTGTACTTGCTAAGCTTACCAAATCTGCAAGAGGTTAGTCAGCAACTTGTCCAGTAGTTTGTTCATAATTATTATCATCATCATTACTATCATCATCATTATTATATGATGACTATCATCATAGTCATCATCTTCATCATTTATAATTTTTCTAGTTCAACAACTTCTTTTTCTGAAATATTTTTTCTTAATATTCCTTCATGCCAACCATATTCTCTATTAGGAAATAGCAAAGGATATTGTAAAGGACCATATGCACTATGTAATTCAGATATTCCTTGAAATTTATTATTATGTCTTTTGATAATAATATCTCTTTGTTGTATTGTTGGTTCATCACAATACATTGCAGCTATTTTTGAAGCTATTAGTGCATTATATTGTCTCATATCCCTGCCATGAGTATTATATATTGTTATATACAATACTTGCTGATCTTTATTTTTTATTTCATAATCTCTTGAATCTTTATAAAAGTACAGTCTGACCTCTCTATAATCACCAAGTCTGATGCACCCTATTTTGGTGATTGTATAGAGGTGTGACCAGTGTTTAAAATTCAATGTTCTCAGTGTTCTCAAAGAACATTACACAATTTTTTGGAACATAAATTATTAAAATATGTTCTCTATTTGAGAACATTAAATAAATTCTTTTAATATTAAAAAATTTTAATTTTCCTATATAAAGAACATTAAAATTTTACTGAGAACATTAAGAAATTAAAAATGTTCTTTTTGAGAACATAAACCCAAATTTGAATTTTAAACACTGGGTGTGACTATAAATAAAATACCTTGTCATGGTCATGTGACCAAAGGCCAATAAGTAATATATTTGTGCATATTTGAAATTATTAAAAATTTTAAGATATTTGATAGTAAATAACTATTGATCAGTGGCCCAATTTGGATAAAACAACTGCAAGAGTGTTTGACCCAATAAGATGATTCTAAAGAGTTCAAAATCATCCAAATTTAATTACAAAATGCTAAGATCTTTAAGGATTTTTCACTCAGATGTTTAAATTTAATCAATTCTTAAATATATAAAGTGAAACAAATCCTTAATGATCTCTGGAGCGTGTAATTCAATTTTAACGATCTTGGGCTCATTAGAATCGTCACATCGAGACGAACATTTTGGTAGTTGTTTCATCCAAATCAGACAACTAGATCAAAAGTTATTTGCTGTTAAACCTTTAAGAATTTTTAATAGAATATTTTAAATAAACATAAATATGAATATTGGCCAATCAGATTATATAATACATATTTAGTCAAAATTGGTAACTATAACGAGGTTTATTATTAACAAAATGGATAAAAAAATCAAAAATTTTGGTAATAGTGATTATAAGTGATATGTGACTATAATGAGTTTTTTTACAATATTTTAAGCCCATTGTACAATTGGGTGCTTATATAGAGGTGTAACTATATGGGGTGTGAATATAGAGAGGTCAAACAGTATACAAAAGGATTTAAAGAATCTAATTCCTCTTGAATTTCTTTTAACCGAGCAAAATTTAATTCTTTGTTCATTATTTTATGTCTTCTATTAAGTTGATTTTCTAGATTATTAGAATCATAAAAATAAATTTGGGAGAATTTTGGTTGTTCTCCTTCTTTTGGTATAAAAGAACTAATGTTATGATATAATGTTCTTTGAATTCTATAAGTATAAGCCCCTTCTATAGCATTTGCAAGATTCTTATCTAATCTTGTACCAATTGATGTAAAAGCAAATATTTGATTATATGCTCTTATTTGGTTAATATATAGTTTATTAGATTCAGGATCTTTTTCTAAAAGCAATTTTTTTATTGATAGTGGTGGTAGTGGAAGTGAAGCTAATTCAATTTGTCCATTTATATAACATAGACCTGGTTTTTTTTGCCTCTATTTTAAAGCTCTACAATGTCCACAAATAGTGTCCATTTTTTCCAACATGTGTCTTCCCTTTATCACATTCTCTTCCTCCTCTTCTTTCTCATCCTCTATTCTCTTACCCTCTTCTTCTCTCTTCTCATTCACCTCTTCTTCATATTCATCTAAACTACAATATTCTATTTTAAAAAATTGTTCTTGTTTCTTTTCAGCATAATTCTTGCTTATTAGTTGTCTTTGTTTTCTATTTACTTCTTTCTTTAGGGCAGTGTCATTAATCACCTGATTATTTTTTATCAGAGGCCTACCCCCCTCCCTCTTCCTTAATATATAAATAGTCAGGTTCTTATATATAATTTTAACTTTTTTTACCCCCTCACCCCCTAAAAAATCACCTGATTTTTGTTACTCCCCTTATTTTAGTACTCAAAGATACGCTATACTTCTCTTATCTCAATCTATTAGCTTCTTTTGTCCTTGTTCTTGAAAATATAGGTAAACTTGCTATATATTGAGACCTTGTTCTTGAAGCAGGTTCTTGAGCAGAATCTTTAGCAGATGATTGAGACTTTTTAAAGGCTTTATAATATCTGCCCTTAGCTTGGCTCATTGCATTAAGTCTTCTTTTTTTTATCTGCTTTAGTTTCATTTGGAGGTTTAGAATATTTATCTAATATATGCTAAGGGGTAGGTAAAATTTTTTTCTTTTCCTTTTTTTGATATTTTCTATTTCAAAAAAAAAAAATAAAAAAATAATAAATTAATATCTGTAATATATAATTTGTAAATAAAATAAAAGGTTTTTAAATAAATATTATAAATCATTAATAATTTTATTTTTAATTATAAATTTTTTACCTGTTTTATCTGTTTTTAAATTTTTAAATTTATAAATTATTATCTTATTTTTATAATATTTTATTTAAGATTTTATTAAACTTACTATTGATTATTTTCTAATTTGTCTAACATATTAACTAAAATCTGTTAAAATAATAAATTATTAGTTAGAAAAATTTATTTTAATAAAAAATTAAAAAATTCAGTAAGGAAAAACTAAATTTATATAAAGGCGAAATCATGCTGTTATATGAACAGATACATTATATTAATTTTAGAGGTTGTTTTATTATATTTCATATAATTTATTTATCTTTATTTGTTTTCTATTTTTAATTTATTTTTGAATTTAACTAATTTTAACACCTAGTTAAAATTATAAATTTTAACTACCCTTTATTTTTATAGAAGTTTTTTATATAAAAAATTAAACTTTAAAGATTAGGGTTAGAGTAAGGGTATAGGTAGTGTTGGCATTGGACATATGTCCATCTAATTTTAACATGATTGGACTAGACTGGACATTGGACATATGCTTGGACATATTCCAGGTTCAATATGTTCAACTACTTCTAAAAATTTTAAAATTATTTATTAAATCTATATAATAAAAGAATTTAAATTAATTCTAAATTAGTATAAGTTGCAATAGAATCTGAGAAATAAAAGAATTCTATTTAAGGGTAGGGTGTACATAGATCATTTTTCATATGATCTATATAGTAGATTGAATTTTATATAGTAAATAAAAATATGCTTCTAATAAAACTTTTTATTATCTGAGTCAATTTTTACCATATTTATATAATATATAGTTTAAAGTAGCTTGTTTATAATAGTGAAATTGTAAGAAATGCATTTCTTTAAAAAAATAAACTTCATATAGAATTAAATTTTCTGAGGTCACTATATATTTTTTCTGGATTACACAAAAATTTGATAATATTTATATATAAATCATATGATATGGTTATACAAAGTTGATCTACAATCTATTTTATATGAAAATGGAAATATTGACATCCTACCCTTAATATATAACTTTAGAATTAACAATTATCAATAAGTTATACCAAAGTTATAATAAAATACATCAATTCTATTTTTGATAGATTATTTGGATTTTATCAAAGTTAGATTGAATTGCATTAGATTATACATATTAAAGTTAGCATTTAAGATCTCTTTAGATTTGTTATTCAAGTTCTTTGACCAATCTGATTAAAAATCTCTAATCAGAATATCTAAATTTATTTGGATTAAAGGATTAATCCAAATTGTCAAACTTAAATTATGTTCTACTATATATATATATAGAAATTTTATAATAATTATTATTACTATTAATTAAATTGATTTTATTACAATTACAGAAATTAGTAGTTTTTATACTATATATTGCCAAAATAAGCCACCTTCAAAAATAAGCTACCTTCTTTTAGTAAAAAACCTCAAAAATGGCTTTAACTCAAAAATAAGCTACTCCACAATCAATGAAAGTTACTACATAGTAAAGTCCAAACTTTACTAAGCTGATCGATTAAAGCTGCTTAAGTAAACTTATTCAGGTGAATAAACTATATATATTCTAAAATTTATAACAAAATTAAAAAACTTTTTATTAATTAACTTTTAATTTTTACATTCAACAAAGAGATTAAAATTTTATTAACAAAATATATTTGTTGAATATAAAAATAAAAAGTCAAATAATAAAAAGTGCTTCTATTTTGATGAACTTTTAGAATATGTGTAGTGTAGTTCCCAAACAAGTTTACTTAAGTGCTAATAATTCGATTTACATAGTAGAATTTAGACTTTACTATATAACAACTATTGGCAATTAACCAAAAATTAATTATATCGGAAAATAAGCTACTCTGGATTTTTTGTGTCCAAAATCGTCCAAAAGAGGTAGCTTATTTTCAAAAACATATAGCAGTAATGATAGTTGATCTTTAAATTGTTAAATTATTTGAATTTTATCTTTGTATCAAACTATATTACAATAAATCAAGTATAATAGTACAAAATTTTATAATTTGATTGGCCAATTGTCACATGTTTATGTACTAATTTAATATTACACAATGTCCAATGTCCAACCCCTTCTAGTCCAATGGATTGGACTGGACTGGGCATGGGTGGTCCAATGTCCATGTCCAATGTCCAGCCCAACACTGGGTATAGGTATATTAAGTTAGAGAATGGATTGATTATTTATATACAAAATTAGATGCCAAAAACTTTTATTTAATATCCAAAGCTAGTTTTTGTAATAAAATTTTGCGATATTAATTTTTTTCTATATTTTCTTAAAATTTTCTTTATTTTGTTACACAATATTCTGCGACCTTATTGGTAAATTATAGGGTATTTACATCACCAGGGGCAAGTTAGCAACACTCTTTATTTTTTATTAATTAGTTTAAATTTTGTAACATTACTAAACATTATACAGGTCCTAAGATCTAAGATCAGAAGTATGGGTCTCTAACCTATTTTTCTGAGAATGCAATTCCTGAAGTTATATGACTTCAACAGTTAGGCAGCTCCAATTTAATTCTATGTTTAATATAACCCTCCCTCTCAAATGAGCAAATTATGGGGGGAATTAAACAACACATATATATATATATATAACTTTTAGATTCAAATTTCACTTTTTATATTACTAAAATGAACCTATACAGAAAAATCACTAAAATTAAAGTAGCTGCATGATACAGTCATGCTAAATCTAGGAACATTATATAATTTAGTTAGAATTAATTAGTAAAATTTTATGAAACATAAGATTTTATAAAATTTTATTAATAAAATTTTATAAAATCTTATTATACACAAAATTTTATTAATTAATACTAACTTTATGCACTAAGTAAACATGTTCAGCACCTAAAAATACATCAAATCAGCAGAGTTAGTTTTATATTACTTGAAATTTGAATAATAGATGCATAGTTTTGGATTTTTGATCAAAAAAGTCAAATTTAAGCATCTTTTTTTCAAATTTCAAGTAAAATAGAAACAATGCTACCGATTTAATGTATTTTTAGGCTCTGAACAAGTTTATCTAGTGAATTAAGTTAGAATTAATTAGTAAAATTTTATGAGTAATAAGATTATATAGAATTTTATTAATAAAATTCTATAAAATCTTATTATTCAAAATATTTTACTAATTAATTCTAACTTAATACACTAGGATACCTTGTTCAGAGACTAATAATACATTAAATTGGCAAAATTGTTTTTATTATACTTAAATTTGGAGAAAAAATGCTTAAATTTGACTTTTTTGACCAAAAATCCAAATTTATACATCTATTCTCCAAATTTCAAGTAAAATACAAATAACCCTGCTGATTTGATGTATTTTAGGTACTGTACAAGTTTACTTAGTGCATTAAGTTAGAATTAATCAGTAAAAGTTTGTGAATCATAAGTTTTTATAGAATTTTTTCATAAAATTTTATAAAATCTTATAATACATAAATTTTTATTAATTAATTCTTACTTTATGCACTAAGTAAACATGTACAGCACTTAAAAATACATCAAATCAGCAGGGTTATTTTTATTTTACTTGAAATTTGAAGAATAGATGTATAATTTTGTATTTTTGATCAAAAAAGTCAAATTTAAGCATCTTTTCTCCAAATTCAAATAAAATAAAAACAACCCTGCTGATTTGATATATTTTAGGTGCTGTACAAGTTTACTTAGTGCATTAAGTTAGAATTAATTTGTAAAATTTTATGAATCATAAGATTTTATAGAATTTTATTAATAAAATTCTATAAAATCTTATAATTCACAATATTTTACTAATTAATTCTAACTTATTGCACTAGGTAAAATTGTTCAGAGTCTATTAAATCAATAGTATTGCTTTTATTTTGCTTGAAATTTGGAGGAAAGATGCTTAAATTTGACTTTTTTGATCAAAAATCCAAAATTATGCATCCATTCTCCAAATTTCATGTAAACTAAAAATAACCCTACTGATTGGATACATTTTTAGGTGCAGTACAAGTTTACTTAGTGCATTAAGTTAGAATTAATCAGTAAAAGTTTGTGAATCATAAGATTTTATAGAATTTTATTAATAAAATTCTATAAAATTTTATAATTTACAAAATTTTACTAATTAATTCTAACAACATGCACTAAATAAACTTATTTAGAACCTAAAAATATATTAAATCAGCAGAATTGTTTTTAATTTACGAAAATTTGGAGAAAAGATGCTTAAATTTGACTTTTTTAATCAAAAATCCAAAATTATGCATCTATTCTCCAAATTTTAAGTAAAATAAAAATATCTCTACTGATTTGATGTATTTTTAGGCGCTGAATATGTTTATTAGTGCATAAAATTAGAATTAATTAATAAAAATTTGAGTATTATAATATTTTATAAAATTTTATTAATAAAATTCTATAAAATTTTATGATTTATAAAATTTTACCAATTAATTCTAACTTCATGCACTAAGTAAACTTGTTAGCACCAAAAAATAAATATAAGTATATTCAGACTCAAACCAGTTTGTATAAAATTTAGAGTCTGAGTCTGGACTAGACCTGAACCAGATCTATTCAGATCTGAACCAGACCTAATCATTTGTTGTTTAAGTTCCCCTCTCTAAAAAATTTTGAACTTGTAATATTAAAAGAATTAAATTGAAGCAGCCTTAGTCAGAGTTTTAAACATTAAAGGGCAGAGTTTGAAAGTTACTCAATTTTGTGAAAATGAGAAATCAGAGTTTTGTTTTCAAATTGACACTAAGTCAAGGTTGAAATTAATCTCCTCTGACTAAGTATCACCAAGTTTTCTTTAACTCAGCTTCGAAGAGAAGCTTCAAACAGTGTTGGAAATCTTATGTTCTCATGTTCTTATGAGAACATTGCTTTTAATTTGAGAACATTTACAAAATTTAAGATGTTTTCTATCAAATTTTTTTTGAGAACATTAAGTTTGTAAAATATGTTCTCTATGTAAATATACAAAGTAATAAAAATAAATTTTATTAATATAGAAGTTTAAAATAATTAAATTTTGTAAATATTTAATTGTAGTTAGTTAATATAGAGAACTATTTAGTTGTCTTTACAGAAAACTTAAGTGTAAAAGAGAGAATAAAAGAGAAAAAATAAGTGTAAGAAAAGAAGAGTAAAAGTGAGAAAGAATGAAAGTTAGAAAGAGAGAAAGAGAACGAAAGAGAGATAGAGGAAAATATTTTTTTCTATTTGAGAATATAAAAATATTTTTGAGAACATTAAACTAAATAAATATATTCTCATGAGAACATAAATTTCAAAACAGATTTTCAACACTGGCTTCAAAGACAATGCATTAAAATGCGTGTCTGCATTACTAATTTATATTATGTTAGACTTTTTTTAATTAGTAATACAGATACATGTTTTAATACATTGACTAGTATTAGGGGCACGGGTGTTGCCGTGGGCTAGTGGTTTTAAATTTTTTATCAGAATTAAAAATAAAACCAATCTTGTTTCAAATGAACCCAATCTTGGTTCAAATGAATCTGATCTTGGTTCATTTGAGCCCAATTTGAGTCCAAATAAACCCGATCTTGGTTCAAAAATTATGATTTGGTTCATTTAAACCTAATATGGGTTCTTGGATCTGATCTTGGTTCATTTGAACCTGATCATAGTTTATTGAACCCAGTCTTGGTCTAAATAAACCTGATATTGATTCAAATAAACCCAATTTAGATTTTTTAAACCTGATTTTGGTTTTTGAACCCAATTTGAACTTGATCTTGGTTCATTTAAACCCAATCTTAGTTCATGAACCCGAAAAGGTTTATTTGAACCTGATCTTGGTTCAAAAGTTAAATGACCAATCTGAACCTATTTGTTGGAGGTTGAATTTTTGTTGTAACTCAATTATTTTTATGGGAACATGAAATCTGACCTTTTTATTGTGGGCGGAGTTTGAAAACTGCTTTAATTCTGAGTTTAAATTCTACTTAGTTTTGTGAAATGCAAAATCTGAGTTTATTTAAATTGACACTAAGTAGTGTTCCTATGAACCTGAACTGAACTGAACTTAGGTCAAGTTCAGGTTCAGGTTCAGTATTGAACTTTTAGAGCTGGTTTAGATTGGTCCAGGTTCAGTTCATAAGTTCATGAACATGTTCAGGTTCAGTCGGGTATTCATATGAACTAGTGATTCTAGGTTTGGGTACCAGGCTCAAACTCTAAATTTAATTATTAAACTTTATACTAAACTCAAACTCAATCATAAGTTTGGTTAGGCTAGTCCAAATTTTGCAAACTAGTTTAAGCCTAAAATAAAAATATATGTATTTTTTGATACTAAACAAGTTTACTTAAAGTGAGAAGTATAAATCAGTTAGTAAAATTTATAGAATTATAAAATTATACAAATTTCAATAATTCACTAAATTTTACTAATTGATCATAAATTCTTGCACTAAGTAAACTTGTTAAGCACAAAAAAATACATCAAATAGCATATTTTATTTTACTTTTCTTAAAATTTGAAGAAAAGATGATTAATTTTGGAAATTTTCATCAAAAATTCAAAATTAAGCATCTTTTCTTTAAATTTTAAGAAAAGTAAAATAAACTAAGCTGATTTGATGTATCTTTTGGTGCTTAACAAGTTTACTTAGTGCAAGAAATTTGTATCAATTAGTAAAATTTAGAGAATCATAGAAATTTGTATAATTTTATTAATAAAATATACAAATTTCTATGATTCTCTAATTTTACTAATTGATCATAACTTCCTGAGCTAAGTAAACCTTCAAATTGGCATATTTTATTTTACTTTTCTTAAAAGGATTTTTCTAAATATCTCTGGCCAGAGATATATAGCTTATATGTCTCTGGCCTTTTTGGCCAATCAAAGAACGTGAAATCACATGATTCAAGTTCATGTGTTTGATCCGATTGCTGATGCAAAATCTGACGCGCATCGCCAGATCTGGATAGATAAGTATAGATCATCTTTTGATCTGTTTTTTTTTTGTTATTTGTTTTTTTTTTTACTTACCTTCGCTTTCTTCGCTTTCCCTTCTTGCTAACTAATTTTTTTATTTTTTTTATCCATTTATTTAGCTTATTGTTATCTTTCATTGTGCCGTCACTGTCGTTGCAGTTGGTGTCGTTGTTGGTGTCGTCGTTAGGTTTTCTCTGGGTTCGGCGTCTTACAGGTGATTGTGTAGGTGGTCTCATGGGTGGTCTTTCATATTTCTTTGACAATCTTGCGGGTTGTCTTTCATTTCGTCGATGTTTTTGTGGAGGGTGGTCTTATATTCTTCTTCTCTTCTTTGGCTTGCTTAGGAACGTGGAATCGGTCAGTGTAGTGGCTCCGGTAAAGGTTCGTCTTTTTTCTTTTTTTCTTTTTTTTTTTTTTTTTCTTTAACCTGTTTAGGCTGTTTTTGTTAGGCTTGCCAGAATAAAATCATCGCCGTTCGTCGTTGGTGTCATTGTTGTTGGTGCCTCCTTTCGCCGCTAATGTCGTTTGTTGGTGTCTGATATTTTTGTGGAGGGTGATCTTATATTCTTCTTCTCTTCTTTGGCTTGTTTAGAAACGTGGAATCGGTCAGTGTAGTGGCTCCGGTAAAGGTTCGTCTTTTTCTTTTTCTTTTTTTTTTTTTTTCTTATTTTCTTTAACCTGTTTAGGTTCTTTTTTTTGGTTTGCCAGAATAAAATTATCGCCGTTCGTCGTTGGTGTCGTCGTTGTTGGTGCCTCCTTTTGCCGCTAATGTTGTTTGTTGGTGCCTCTTTTCGTTGATATTTTGTGGAGGGTGGTCTTATATTCTTCTTCTCTTCTTTGGCTTGTTTAGAAACATGGAATCGGTCAGTGTAGTGGATCCGGTAAAGGTTCTTTTTTTTTTTCTTATTTTCTTAACCTGTTTAGGCTGTTTTTTTAGGTTTGCCAGAATAAAATCATCGCCGTTCATTATTGGTGTCGTCGTTGTCAGTGCCTCCTTTCGCCACTAATGTTGTTTGTTGATGCCTCTTTTCGTCAATATTTTTGTGGAGGGTGGTCTTATATTCTTCTTCTCTTCTTTGACTTGTTTAGGAACTTTCTACTTCGTTGTTACTGATATCGTGACGAGTTGATTTCGGTGGTGCCGTGTTGTACCAATGCTGCGTTATGCTATATTTTGCTAGTGTTGTTTGTATCGCCGTATCGCTGTATCGTCGTATTTGTGACGCATGCCGTGTGCCGTATTATGCCGTATTTCGCCAAAGGTCGTTTATATCGTGTTTAGGGTTAGGGTTAGTAGAAGATAGGATGGGCCTAGGGTTAGAGTTAGGGTTAGGGTTAGGGTTAGGTAGTTGCGTGAAGGTAGTGTAGAGATAGTAATTATCTGTGTTTAGTGGTAAGTTAAATAGTACAATAGTAGCACGTGATTATGTAAGTGTGGATTTATTTTGTTGTAAGTTATCATAAATAAATATGAAAATATATATAAATATAAGAAATAAATATATAAAATCGCTTAGTTTGTGTATTAGTAATTTTTTAATTTTAAAGTTTTTTAATCGGTCGATCATTAATGCACAACCAAGTTAGTAAAGTGTGGTCGGATGTCGGGTTACACATTCTCTTCCGATCACCAGATGGGTCGGAAAAGTGGGTCACATGACCTTCGCTTATTTTGATTGGTCAATAGGCCAGAGATATATAAGTTATATATCTCTGGCCAGAGATATTTAGAAAAACCCTTCTTAAAATTTGAAGAAAAGATGCTTAATTTTGAAAATTTTTATAAAAAATTCAAAATTAAGCATCTTTGACACAAATTTTAAGGAAAATAAAATAAAACATGCTGATTTGATATATTTTTTGGTGCTGTACAAGTTTACTTAGTCAAAAAATTAGGATCAATTAGTAAAATTTAGAGAATCATAGAAATTTGTATAATTTTAATAATAAAATTATACAAATTTCTATAATTATCTAAATTTTACTAATTGATCATAACTTTTTGATCTAAATAAACTTGTTTAGTACCAAAAAATACATCAAATCAGTATATATTTTTTATTTTCCTTAAAATTTGCATTAAAGATGCTTAATTTTGAATTTTTGATGAAAATTTTCAAAATTAAGTATTTTTTTTTTAAATTTTAAGAAAAGTGAAATAAAATATACTAATCTGATGTATTTTTTGTGCTAAACAAATTTACTTAGTGCAAGAAGTTATGTTCAAATAGTAAAATTTAGAGAATTATAGAAATTTGTATAATTTTTTTTTTATATTAGGAGGAACCCTGGGTATTGCTCCTGCCCAAACTTTTATTAATACTTAAGTAAGTTGACATATTGCTGAAGTATATACATATTATATACAAGTATTGGAACTAGAACTTTAGGTTGTACAACTATTTATCCATGGCTAAAACCTACCAGAGCCTTCCATATAGGGCTCCGAAGTCCAGGTCCGGCTGGAACCCAGACTTGAACCATAAGTTTTGCCAAATTTCGAATCCAAACTCGAACCTGAACCTAAAGTACTAAACCCGAACCGGACTCAAACATGATAATAGGTTTGGTCTGAGTCCGGTTTGAATTTCGTGAACTTGTTCGGTTCCGGGATTAGCAAAAAAGATAAAATTTTTTTTTTGTTCATTTCATATAATGTGTATTATACCATATGGGCGATTTTGCATTAAACGGGCTTATTAAATTTTTTTTATTTTTTTAAAAAAATTTTTTCTATGTTTTTAAAAAAATTGAAAAATTTTTTTTTTGCCTATAAAATAATTTAATAATTAATAAAATAGTAATTTAAAAATATTTAGTTCTATGCCAAAAAGATCTAAAGGTATGAACTGACTATATGGGGTGAGTCAGTAGAAAAGGTCAAATTTTTTCTAAATAAAAGTTTTTTTGACTTTAAGCTTAATTATCTTAACAACTATCTTAATAAATTTAATAAATTTTTTTTATTTTAATTCTATATAATTTCAAGATTAAAATAAAAAAATGTTTAGCAAATTTGATTAAATAATTGTCAAGATATTTTAGTTTAAAAATTAAAAAAATTTTACTAAAAATGATTTGTCCCTTTTTTACTGACTCACCTCTATATATATACTGCAAATAACCAATAAAGCAGCTAAAATTGGTCAAGAAGTGAAAATTAGAGAGTTTAAATAGGCAATTTCTATAGTTGAGTTGCAGATATGATAGCTAGTGTAGAACCTTTAGACAGACTACTTAAATTAGATACCAAAAAAAGTATATAGGGGTGGTCAATAGAAACCAAGCAAATTTATCTAATAAATTTGCTTGGTTTCTATTGACCACCACTATATGTATACTAGTTGTAATCTTGTTCAAGTATAATTTCTAATATGCAAATTAAATAAACTCTATACTCCAAAACAAAAAAAAAAATATATTTAGTTAAGGCTATACAGTACAACTTAATGAATTAGTTTTTATAATATAAAATTTTTAAAAATAATATGGCAATTTAGCTTTTAAGCTTTTAAAAATTATATATATATATATATAAATATAAAATTTTTTATATAATTAAACTCTCTAAATATATATTGCCAGGACCATAGTAAAAATAGAGCTAAATATGCATTTAGAGAGTTTATACATTTAGAAAGATAAAAATCTATAAGTGTTATATCAGTAGGCCTATATATTTAGAAAAATTTTATATAAATATACATTTAAAAAGATGAATAAATGCATATCTTGCACCCTGCGATGTGCTTATATATCGCACTCAGGACCCCGAATAATCTATGTGAGGTTATAGTTGAAAAATAGCTAATGGAAGACCGTTTTTTAAAAAAGGTTATATTTGAAAAGTAGGTATTGGAGAAAAAGGTTATATTTGAAACCTGCTAAATGGCAAAATAGGTATATTTTAAAGAATGCTAATGGAGTAATTTTTATAAATGTTATATTTGAAATGTGCTAATGAAAATCTGGGCTATAATAGTAATTCGGCAGGTAAAAAAGAAAAAGGAGTAAAAGAGAAAGAGAAGTAAAAGAAAGAGAGGGAAAAGGGAGAGAGTAGTAAAAGGGAGAGAAGGTAAAAAAAGAGAGTGGAGTAAAAGAAAGAGAAGAGTAAAAGGGAAAGAGGGGTAAAAGGGTGAAAGGGGTAAAAGGGAGAGAGGGGTAAAAGAGAGAGGGTAAAAGGGAAAAAAGGTAAAAGGAAAAGAGGAGTAAAAGGAAGAGGTGGTAAAAATCATTCAAAATGGGCTTTTTTTTTTTTTTAAGATTTTTGGTAAAATTTGTAGTATATATATTTATGATTCTTGGTAGCTTGTGGATTAAACAGGCTTAAAAGATTTTGAACTTATCAAAAAAATTTTTTTTTTTTTTTAGTGAGCGTATATTTGTTTTTTTTTTTTGTGAACCTTTTTTTTGTTTTTTTTTTTTTGTATGTTTAGTATTTTTCTTTTTTTAATTTTTATTT
>QKWP01001217.1:38723-116004 GCA_003550325.1 Gigaspora rosea | reverse complement strand
TTTTTTTTTTTTTTTTAGTTAGCGTATGTCTGTTTTTTTTTAGAGACGTTATATTTCAAAAAAAAGTTAAAATTGGGTAAAATTTTGATCTAATGTGTAAAATGTAGTTTAATATACCAAACCAAAAGTGCTAACAAAAAAAATTTTTACTATGATGCTCAAATTTAACCTCAAATAGATTATTTGGGGTCCTTCGCACTCTAATTTGATTGGCTAAATTTGTAGATCATTATTTTAAAAAATAAACAAATTATTGTGAAAACTTTTAGGTTAGGGTTAGTATAGAAGGTTTACTAAGAATTTTTAAATTGTTTTGCATATATATGCAAAATTATGTACTGAACAAGTTTACTTAGTCGAATTAGAAAGGTTGTCTTATCAAAATTTAGAAATATTTGCAAATTTTCATGTTTTTAACTCATTTTTTGACGATTTCTCTAAATTTTATTAAAACAACTTTTCTAATTTGACTAAGTAAACTTGTTCAGCAATAAATTTTACATATAGGCACAAAAAATTTTAAAAATTTCTTAGACTAATTCTTAGTCTAAAGAATTTTAACAAAAATTGTTTATTTTTTTAAAAAATAATAATCTGCAAATTTAGCCAATCAAATTAGAGTGCGATATACAAGCACATCACACCCATGTGAAGTATATAAACTTCTAAAAAGATTGTATTTAGGAAGATCTGACTATAGATTTTTTAAAAAAACTTATACAGATAGTAAGTATATAGTGCGGGACATCTTAAGCCAGCAACTTTTTTTCAATGTGGCCAAATTTTAGACAAAATACTAAATTTTAATTGGCTAATAATTTAAAATTTTATGGTTTTATTTTTTATTATGTTTTTTTAATTTTTTTATATTTTTTAATATAAGTGGCAAAATTTTAATTTTATTAGCAACTTTGAAAAGCAATAGCACTTTTAAAATTTATTAATCTGTAGTTTTGTCCTGCTTGCATTTTTTGTACATTTTTATAAAAATTTTTTATTTATCTATATTTTTTATTTTTATAAATAAATTTAAAAAATATTAGTTTTTACTTGCAAGTTTATTTATATGTACCCTAAGGCAGTGTTGTAACTTGGACATGTCCATACTATGTTTTTGTTCAACGTCCAAGATTGTCCAAAATTATCCAAGCCTATGTCCCATGTTTAACTAATCAATAAAGTAATTTAAAAATATATAATTATATATTTTTTTAGGTGCTGGACTCGTTGGTGAAAAAATTAAAATAGATTATCTTAATAAAATTTTAAGTAATTTTAATTTNAAAAAATATATAATTATATATTTTTTTAGGTGCTGGACTCGTTGGTGAAAAAATTAAAATAGATTATCTTAATAAAATTTTAAGTAATTTTAATTTGAAAAAATGTCCAAAATGGTCAAAAAACGCCCAAGTGACAACACTGCCCTAAGGTACATGTACCCATCATGTGACCTATAAGATTGCTATAAAATTTAAGATCAGATGTAATATTACACAATTAGAAAAATTCAAAACAAACGTTCGTTTTAACAAAAATCGCTTATTTCGCAAGAAATTGCACACTAAACCACCTTTTGTGCATTAATAAAAAGTTTTCCTTGAGCGATTTTACTATATAATAGCCAAACCCTAACCCTAATATAGTTCTCACCCTAACCCTAACCTATATCAGTATTACAGTTTTTGTAATATTGTATGATTAAAATAAAGGGTACAAAATATTTAATATACCATACGGG
This sequence comes from Gigaspora rosea, assembly GCA_003550325.1. Classification (NCBI taxonomy): domain Eukaryota; kingdom Fungi; phylum Glomeromycota; class Glomeromycetes; order Diversisporales; family Gigasporaceae; genus Gigaspora; species Gigaspora rosea. Next base: position 114,263 of record QKWP01001217.1, on the reverse strand, counting down.
TACATTTACATTAATTCTTTACTTGCTGGTTTAAAGTGTCCCACACTGTATATAAAATTTTTTTAAAAGTTTTGTAAATTTTAATTCTGCTAGATTAGGCCATACAAAATTAATTTTTTGGTTTTTATAATCTGGCTAGGTCTAAAAATCCAAAATTAAAATTGTTAATTTTTTTTTAAATTTAGCCAATAGAAACAAAAACATGCTGGGCAAATATAAAATATAATTTAATTTTTATTAATTAAACCTAGCTTAACAAGTGGTATTTATATACTATCTATCTTATTTAAAGTTGAAAATAAAGTACATACATATATGTGTAAGTAAATTTTTCTTGCTATACATAATTTAACTTTAATTAATGTTTTTCATTTGAAAATACAATAGTACAAATTTGTAGCAATAAATATATATTATTACACTTGCTGAAATCTTTTACTATGCCTATTTGCTATCCTGTAAGTATTAAATTAATAAATTATTTTTTATACTTGCTTAGTTTTATAAAGTAAATTAAATTAGAATAAATAGTATATACTATATATTCCTTAAAATAAGCTACTCCAAAAATAAGCTACTTTCTGATTTTTTTTAAAAATCTTAAAAAACCTGTTAGCAGTTGCTATATATAAAAAATTAAAAGTGATATTAAGTAAACTTGTTCAAGACATAAAATATATTTATAATAAAAATTTGGTATTATTTAAATAAATATTTATTAGTACATTTTTCAATTTTATAAAAAAATTAACAATTTAAAAATAAACTACCTATGTTTTTTTGTATAATTTTTTGTTAGCTTATTTTTAGAAATATGCATATCTATTACTTGAATAACTTAATTTAATTATTTAGAATTATTAAAAATTTTATACTCACAAATTAGGCTATTTGAAATTAAAACTTTAGCATTATTTTAATTTTTTTTTTGCATTTACACAAATATATAAAATAAAAATATAGTATTCTAAAAGATTATCAATATAATTGAAATATTCCAATTACTGTGCTAACCACTATATTGACTAATTTGTTACTTTTATTGGTTTAATTTGAAAATAATTTAGGTAAATATTGTTATCCTATTTTCCACTTCTTCAAGGATATTAGGTAACTAGAGTGATCTTAGACAGTGAACACTTTGTGTAACTTCAAACTTTGTTACTGTGGTATATCTAAGTCAGTATGGCGTTTTTAAGAAAACTTAACAAAGAAGATTTAAGGCAATTTGCAATTACGAAAGAGGCTACAATTAAAAGTATATGAGGATACTAATAACTGTTTGATTTGTGTAGTTAATAGTTGTTTTTATTATTGAAAGAGTATGAAGACTCGATGTTGAACTTGGGGTCCACATTGGCCGCTTTTATACTTATTGAAATTTTACAAATGTAACGGTCAATATCTTTTACATGTGTAATATATACTATAACTATTATTAATAAAATATATAGTATAACTAGTATAAATATAATATATGTAATAAATAATATATATGTAATAAATAAAATATCTGAATATAAGCTATAAATATGACATCTTTTAGATATGTCAGATCTACGATTTTTGCCCGCAGCAATCGCCTAGCCAATCAGATTGCTGATCTAATAATAAGTATAGAAGTAAATGTTTGACAACTCCTATCTTGACAACTAGAGGTCGTACAGAGATGTACCATAGCTCGTTAGAACCGTCTCAGTGAGCTGAGTCGAATGGTGGTTGTTTCATCGAATTTGGATTACTGGTTCAAACGTTATATCCGTTTTTGTGATATTTTACAGGTTAACAATATCATTAAATTAAAATTTTCTTCAAATAGCTTATGTTCATTAAAAGTAAAAATTGTTAATAACTTATTTTAAATACTTGAATTAATGAATATTATTTAGAAAAAAAAATTTGTCGCACCCCTGCTTCGACCAATCAAATTGCACGATTTTATAGGCAAAAAATTTATTTTTTAAAAATTTATAATTTTACTTAATAAAGTGTAAAATATATATAAAAAGCATGTTATATAATGTAAAATTTTACTTTGAACAACTTTTTCTAAGTTATAAAGATAGATTGTTTTAGTAAAAAAAACCATTTTATAAGAAAAATCAAAAATTTCCAAAGTTAGCACGTATAAAACTTTTATTTACTAAACTAATCTATCTTTTTTTAATTAAAGTGCCCATCTTGGGACTTAGAAATTTTATTCAAAATATTAGAGCTGTCAGTATCCTCTAAGGGAAATACTAGCATTTGTTACATAGACAAAAATACATCTAGCCACATGTACACTTTTGGTGTCTAATTTAAGTAGTCCGCCCAAGGGTTCCACACTAGCTGCCATACCTGCAATCCAACTACAGGAATTGCCTATTTAAACCCTCTGATCCACATAGACAAGGATACATTTAGCCACACGTACACTTTTGGTGTTTAATTTAAGTAGTCCGTCCAAGGGTTCCACACTTGCTGCCATACCTGCAACCCAACTATGGGAATTGCCTATTTAAACTCTCTGATCCATGTTCCACCTGCCAACCCATCTTGTATCACTAGAACAGGCCTGTTACATAAGTCAGTCAGCAAGTTCCGGATACTTATCCATTGCCTTAGGACCCAGCCGGGTATTCCTGGTCCTGTTATCCTCGACGGGAGACTTGGTAAAGCAGTACCTGTTCCATATCAGGTATTCACCTACACTTCGGTACTTATTGCTATGACTAAGGCCAACACTTGCGAGACAGGGTTACCCTGTCCTCTTACTAATACCTACTTCTGCCCTTGTAAGGTTTGCTCCAACCATCACTTTTCTACTGGTCCTTCACCGGTTTTCCCAGACTTCCAATCCAGTTGGCCTGAAAGGGTTGATCTACCTGGCATTAGGTGCCATCATGGTTTTTCTCCCCCTGGTACCTACTTCTATAACATAGGTCCTTTTTCCTTGGTACCTGATCCGGCGGCCAGGTTGGTAGACCTTGTCTCTGAGGTACTTCAGCTTTGGTCCAATATTCCAGTTTTGGTAGCACCGTCAAAGATCTTTGCTACCTCTTTATTCGGGTCTTGCCAAATGGGTTTCTGTTTTCTCGGTTCCTTGGATTTGTCTGTGTCACAAGATACAACTTTGCCCGAAAGCTCCCATTCAAGATGGTAACCAAGGACTACAGGTAATGTACCCAACTAATCAACAAGAAACAGTTACCAGAACACAGATCTATTTTTCCAAAGCGTCGTCAGTGGGATTTGAACCCTAGACCTGCCACTTGGGGGTGACAACTTACCAACTTCTCTAAGTCGCCGCACCCTGAAATGCTATATTTATACTCATTAAAAATATTGAATCCATTCAGTTATTCAGATCCTTTTTTGCAGAACATTAGTTAAGGATCAATATCAAATCTATTTACAATAAAAATTTTGACTAATTAGAACTAGTACTTAAAAAATTAAAGTTAAATACAGTCAGTCCTCTTAGAACCGGTATGCATGGTGGATGGATTTAGTATTAGAAATGGCAGGTTATCAGTTATTACTTATAGAACATGTATCTGGTAAATTGATTTTTAACTGATTTTGGCAGGTTATCGGTTTAGACAGAATCAGTTCTAGAGGGCTGACTGTATAAATATAAATTCAAATACAGTTGAACCTCTTAAAACCAATCCTGTCAAAACTGATAACCTGTAAATCTAATAAAAAATTAATTTACTAACTCTATTTCTGAAATATAAATCTAATAGTTTGTAATGTTTTTAAATCTAATAACCTCACAAAACTGATACAAAGCCTGTTCACTATGCATACCAATTTTGAGAGAATCAACTATATTATAGTAGAAATGTATAAAAAATTAAAAGAGATATGAATTTATATATATATATTCATTTATAATTTTCTAAATAATACTAATTCTAATTAGTTTAAAATTTTTATTGCAAATAAATATGATATTGGGCTACTATATACTAAAATTTTATACAATTTGGATTAGTAGTTCTTGAGAAATTGCTTAAAACTATAACAAATAAGTAATTTTGTAAAAAGAAAATTTATTAATTTACACATAGTGTTTATATATAAGTATAATTAATTGATATACAAATTGTGTAACATATCAATCAAAACAATGTTTACAAACAAAAAATTAAACCCTTGCTTATGGTTAGAGTAAGGGTGGGTTTGGGATTATGGCAAGGGTTATTTACACCAAAATTTTTCAAGGAATTTTTTTTATTAAAAGATAAAAAGTGGTTTCATAATCAAAATTTTAAGATATTAGTTTGTTTTTACATTACCCGTGTACATACACTATGTGTACAAATAGAAATTCTCTTGTAAAAATTATTTTTAGTTTTTAAGCAATTTTTCAAAAACTTCTAATCCAAATTGTATGAAATTTTAATATGGTATGTTGTAGCCAATATTATATCTATTTATAGTGAAAATTTTAACTAATTTAAATTAGTAGTTTTATAAAATTATAGCCAAATATAATAACTAAATCTAAATATGTTTATAACTTTAAACTAAACTTAACCTAAACTTAAATTAACTCTAAAAGTTCAATACTGACTGAACTTTAACACATTAAAAAGCATCAAGCTCAAGTCCAGTTCAATATTAAACCTGAACCTGAACTTGATCTAAGTTTAGTTTAGTTCAAGTTTATAAAAACTAATTATATAGTTAAAAAAGCACTTAATATATATTTATAAATTATATTAAGTTTATATTAAAAAACTAATTAAAATTTTTTATACAGTACTAAATAGCAAAAACCATCCATTTTTTAAAGTGTACCAAATTTAATATATATAACACAACCTGTAATTAGTTAATATATATATATCACAAGTTCTGATTGGCTAATTATAATTTGTCTATATATTGTAATTTTAATACTTTAAAAAATATCAAAAAAATAAATAGTTTTTGCTATTCAGTATATATTGTTATATTAGTACAATTTTATTAGATTTTTAATTATCTGTTATTATAATTAGAAAAATATCATATTGTTATTAAATATTAGAAAAGATGTTGAAATTGGATAATTTTGAAATTTTTGATCTATTTTGATATGAAATTTTAAAATTATTTTGTTGTTTTTTTGTTTTTGTCTTATAGAGTTAGAGTAAGGTTTGGTAGATTTGAATATATGGGCTCTCAAAAGTAGTAACCAGACAATTTGACAATTTTTTGAAAATTAACCTGTTTGATTAATCAGGTGTAAAATTTAATGACAAAACTTTTTTACTTAATAATGAAAGTCTGATCACTTAATAAATTTTTGTGATACAACAGTTAAAAGCTTTTGACGCTATAATTTAAAAATAGATTACTGCGATTTTGAAGCAATTTACAGTCTATAGATCTGATAATCCTGTTTAAAACAGGTTTGTTAATCATGAATATACTATGTTTAGATTGTTTTGATTTTGTGTAACAATTAGTTTTTGCCGATTTTCTCAAAACCTGTGATCTGCTAAATTGTCTGGTTTCTACTTTTGAGGGCCCATATGTAAATTTTAGCAAGACTTAAAGTTTCAAATTGAGACTGCAAATTTTAGCATTATCTGTTTTTGGCTTTATTCTAATATTAAATATAATACAAATTTTATTGAACCAATCAATTTTTTAATATTGTTTTATTAGAAAAACTTTTTTTGCTCTTCAAAAAGAAATAATTTTACTATAATTTGATACAATATAATAATAACCTGTTATTCACTATCTCATTATCTTATTGTCTTATTATTTCATTGTTTCATTATCTTAATATCTTATTATCTTATAGTCTCATTATTTCATTATTTTAAGTTTTTAAAAGATATATAAAGCTTGCTTTTTTCTTAATACAGAGCAAGTTCAATTCATCTTTTTTTTAGATTTTGTTCTTTATATTTATTTTCTTTTAAAATTTCTTGTACTTGACATTTTATATATAATAAACTAATATTATACTTTGATTATAAATCTTTTGTTTTTTATTCTGTTCTTTTGTTTTCTTGTTTATATTCTCTTTTATTTAAACATTCCTTACTCTCTTACATATTAGATTAAGTAGTATAGTTTGGTATAAAAGTTATAAATTACAATATATATAATTCTTTATATAGAAATAGATTTATTATTAATAATATTATAAATAGAAAATTATATAAAAAGAGATTTATTCTCAAAATTAAAATAGAAATAGAATCTTTATTAACAAATAAAAATCTTATTAGTAAGTAGTTTCTAATAAAATATAATATTATTTAAAAAGTAAAAACAATTAAATTATTTTTTAAATGGGTTAGTTTAGTTTTACCAAAGACACCAAAATTGAGATTTTTGTTAAATTTTAAGTTATAAAATGCAAAGTTATTTTATATAAATTTTATAACTAGTTAACTTAATATTAAAATGAATTATTGAAGTCCAGAAATTTAATAGAAAATTTTTTGAATATTTAAAAATTGAATAAAAATGATTGGCATAGTGGATAAATATTTTACTATCAATTTTGTATGGGACATCATTACACAATTTAATTTTATTCAATAACAAAAGTTTTGTAAAGATCATATCTAAAATTAGCAAAAAATCAAGTTAGAGTTGTTTTGGTTATACAATCTTTATTTACTATTATTCAAAAAATTTTCTAGTACTATAGGCTATTTTTAAGCAAAAAACCTCATATATTATTGTATTACTTAATCCAAAAATCTTCAAAATATTCATTAATAATTGCTATATAGCACTATTTTACAGAAATAGCACATTTTTTAAAGTAATTATAAAGAAAAAACAACTTAAATTAATTACAAAAATATTGTAGTTATTATTTTTTTTTTGTATATCAATCTAAGTATTGCCAAGAAAAAATAAGGCTTAAGCTTCAAGTTTATTGTTAATTACTTGTTAGACTCAATTTATAGAAAACTGAATTATAATAATGCCAAATATAATATAATTATATAAATATGTATTCAACAGGTTTTTGAAAATTGAATCCAGAATAAACTTGAAAGCCTTTTTTATTTTTTGACAATGTCTTTTAATTTAATTTCAGAGGACAAAAGTTAGATATGCAATATAAAAATAAAATATTATATTAATTTTAATGGGCATGATAAAATTGTATCAAATAAAAAATTTTAGCTATCTAATAAAGCAGTAAGTAAAATTATTTAATAATTTAAAACTTATCAAACTTACATTACTTATTTTATAGCTAACAGGAAACTAATACTTTAGCACAAAAACATGCTATACAAACCCCCAAAAATAAAAAATTACAAAGACCAACTAAAAATATATTAGACAAAAATGATCTTTTATCAGATGCAAAAAGTAACAATTAATTATTATTAATACCAATAGAATGATTGGAAAATGAAACATATGCTTTTAATTGAAAAAAAGAAGAAAACTAAAAGAATTATGAATTGCTAATACAATCAAAAAGTGTGAATATGGATTTGAACAAGAATATTATAATTTAAATAGTTTATGAAATTATATTGTATCTTTATATTGTAGTTACATATTGTATTTGCATTATTAATAAATTAATATTTGCAAAAAATAATTTATTAAATATATATGTATCTTATATGTAATTGTAAGAAGTATGAATTTCTTACTTGAACATGTAATATACAATAACTATATGATACTCTAAACAGTAATTTACAGTTATTGTATGGATTTTATGTACAACTATACTTTTTTTACTCATTTATGGTCTTATGTTTAAAAAACAACTAATTAGGTCTTATTTAAATTTTTATTGAATGATGTCAGCATTAATTTATTTTTGCTTTTTTTAAAATTGTCTTGGGTAGATTAGTTAGGCATTATTAGGACTTTATTTCTTTAAATTCTTATTAGATAGAATCACATATTATTGGATTTTTGTTTTTTTTTTGAATTTTATTAGACAATTCATACATTATTAGATCTTTACTTTCTTTAAATTTTTTATTAGACAGATTTGTATTTTAATTAAAATTTTTTTTGGCCAATTAAGTTTTTGCATTATTTAAATTCTAATTATACTGAGCCATATGTTATTTTGTTTTACTTTCTTTATATAATTTTCAATAAATCTGGCTATGTTATTAAATTTTGCTTTTTTTAAAACTTTTGAATAAGGTTACACATAATTATGTTTTTGCTTATAGATAGTTTATTTCTTTGTTTTATTTAAAAAAATTCTTATAAATGAGATTTTAATTATTAGACTTATGCTTGAACTTATAATTAATTGTTTGATATTTTGCATGAAAGAATCAATAATTTAAATCATAGATAGATTCCTTTTTATTTACACTGTTATCTAATGCATATATTTAATATTTCATTACAATAATATTAAAATTGGCTGTACAATAATTATAACATATTGTATATACAAAGTAGTATGTCCAACAAGTAAGTATGCATATTCTAGTATATGTATAATACATTTCCAATTTTAATGTCCTACTCAATTACATTCAAACTATACTACTTTAGGTAATACTAAGGATGGTTAGGTTGGTTTAGGTTCGGTTTTTGGTTTAGAACCTTTAAGTTCCATTTCAAAAACCTAAGAACCTGGTTTTTAAAAAGTTCCAAAAACTGGTTCCAAAACCTGGTTCGAACCTAAGAACCTAAAATCTATCATAAATCTAAGAAACTAAGAAACTAAGAACCTAAAAACCTATCATGAATCTAAGAACCTAGGTTCCAAAATTGGAACATGGTTTTAAGAACCAGGTTCTAAAACCAGGTTCTTAGGTTCTGGACCTAGGAACTTTACCATCCCTAGGTATTACCTAATTTAGGGTGTTCTCAAGCACCTCATTCAATGGATTGGAAGTAAATTTATAATTAGTCGGAAATCGAATAAATGAATCAAGTGAGTTACCATTGCGATGAGCAGATCAGTAAGTTATATACCACCTTTTTTCACCAAAATTTGTCATTGATAAAAGTCGCTCATGAATTCAAACATAATAATAAACAATAAATTCTCACCAAGTTTCTATCCGATCCAAAAAAAGTGACCATTTTATTGTTAATGCTCGAAGCTTTTAAGACAAATAATCGATACCTTGATACGAACATAATAAATACAACACACCTTTTAAAATAATAATAATAATAATAATAATAATAATAAATAATAATAATAATAATTATTATTATTATTAATAATATAATAATAGCATAAAAAAATTGGGGTTGTTTCTGTATAGCTACTAATGAGCTGATGCAAAAAAAAAAAAAAAATTTAAATTGATATAATCATTAAAAGGATAAGCCAATGCAGCTAAAGTTGAAGCTTCGGCAGTCAGTTGAATAGAATTTTTTTTGTTTGATTTTTTAGATGTTTTGGGTGGCCTAGTGAAGGTCATGAACAAAAGAAAAAAGGTATGCTCAAGCATTTAATTCTATTAATATTGTCATTGATTGTGATGATTGAGCGCCATTCGATCATTAAATCAATGATTGAAATGGTTGAGAACACCCTTGATTAATGAACAATGGAGTTTTGGGGATTTGTATGGATAATTCTAAGTGTGAGATTTCCATTCGCATCAGTTCCGACATAACCCTTGTTGTAACCTTGCGTATTTAACGATATATGAAAATGAAGAAGTTCTACACTGTGACCATTATAATTAAAACGTATTCCATTACGATTATTGTTGTTTATTTTAATTAAGAGGGCATAAACGAAACTTCCTGTATTGTCAATTGTTACAAGTGAATCACTACTTCGAGCATCAATAATTTCAAATTGGATATCATGATTGATATTAAATATTTTAATTTCAAATTGACCTTGAAAAAATCGTTTAATACGAATACTACAAAGGCGTGTTAAATAGTCTTCTTCTTCTTCAGGAGAAAGTTCAGGAGATGAATCAGGAGATGAATCAGAAGATGAATCAGGAGGTTTTTTTCTTTTAGCTGAAGTTGAGGTGGTTTTTTTTGTCGAAGCAGAAGTTGGTTGTTTTCCTTTGTTCATTATGAGATTATAATATCTAATGCATGAAATATAAACATCAATCCTTTTTTACTGATTAATAAATTATGGTTTACTAGTTTTTATTGACTATCAAGTGTGGGAATATTTTTCTACGAGTGAAACAACCCCAAAAGAAAATTTAATGATTTTTAATTGAGCACAAAATTCATTTAGTTGGTTATCTTTATTTTTATATGTTTGCATCATTCAACAAATGACGTAAATGTGCATATACAAGACCGGGTCTGTTACATTCCATTAATTTTTAACCCATTTAGTAGACCCCGGGGCCAGAGGTTAGATAAATTCAAAGCACATATCACTTTGTAATTATAATAGGCGGTCTAGCTATTTGAAAAAACCGCATTTGATTAGTAAAGATTTTGTGGTTCACGGGTCTAATTCATGGTGGGAATCTTGTACGTACGAACATGCACATTTACGGTAGTGCACTGTTGTTGATTCTGTTGGTTCGATAATTTAGGAATCAATGGACATTGTCACGAAAAATTCGTTGCATAATTTTCTTTGTGTAACTTGCCTTGTATTAGCTTACCCTTTTAGGTCGCAGGTTCGTTCACGTGACTGACAGCCAATCAAATCGTAAATTTTTGATCGTCACGGATGAGCCCTGACTAAAGATGCCTGACGAATGACGAATCATTCGTCATTGACGAATGACGAAACCATTTCGTCAGGTGACTTCCAATTGACGAATTGACGAAACCTATGACGAAACCTGATGAGTTATATTCATACAAGATAGAGTTAATTACCGCGTTTATAAAAATTAACAAGTGTTTTAATAACCCGTAAAAGGGTCTAATATAGAAAAGAATATAACCTAATTAACCTTTTAGGCAATTCCATATGAAAGTCGCGGTCAATAACGATAAGAGCTAAAAACGATGTTTTAACAGAGCATGCTATAATGCATAATTAATAGCAGCGATAGAGAATCAATATAGGTTGGATAACAATATATACATATTAAGATATCCATTACATTCTCGTTATCCATCGTGATTTTACTTATTTACGAATAACAAATCAAAAAAGGAAATTAAATTTTGTAAATAAACAAAGCGCGTAAAGATAGAAGTTTAGAGTTAAGGTGTTGTTGGAGACTACAGCGATAGATTGGTGCTCATTATGTGTAACATTTCGTCCCGTCATTTTTAATTAGTGCACCAAGGTCGATTTAAACATTGGTTTTCAAGTATTTTCGATGTTCGGAATATATGTCGGATTTATCCGGAATCGACGAAAATAAACGCGTGCACAATTTTGACTATTCCGGATCAACCCGACATATAAATTTGAACACGTGACATGCGAAAGAGAAAAAAGAAAAAAGCCAATGAAACCTTATAATGAAATAACATTCTTTTGAAGCAATTTAAGGTTTAGTGTATCCAAGATCATTATGCTAAAGGGGTTCCTGAATCGATTTTTCAAGGTTTATCAATTGTTAAAGGTTTGTCAAAGTTTCGTCAATTCGTCATATGTTTCGTCAATTCGTCATAGATTTCGTCAATTCGTCATAGATTTCGTCAATTCGTCATAGGTTTCGTCAATCGTCGGGGGTTTCGTCAATCGTCAAGGTTTCGTCATGACGAAACCATGACGAAACCATTTCATCATCGCAAAAAACATTTCGTCAGGCATCTTTAGCCCTGACGAGACAAAAACAAGTAACGAGTGTCTAAACCTGTCTCGGAGAATTACGGGAAGAAAATTTTACCTATAAGACATCTCTAACCCTAACTCCTAATTAACCATTACCCTAATTTTAATTAAATAATAAACGAACCTGGCTTTAACGGTTCCCCATTTAGTGGAAAGATTTGACATACAATGGTCCCGGACCACAGACCTTGGTTTCGAACCACGTACAGTGTGGTCTGAGCCCATAGATCTACCACCGATATTGGTTTGAGACCTAAGATTTTGGTCTTGGACCACTAGAGTTTGAAAAGTATAATTACAACGATTAAACAATTATAAGAAATTATTCTTTTCTGCTCCGAACTAATATCATAATTGTGTAGTTCATAACCTAATTACTGATAAACAATAATCCTAAGCCAACCTTAAAAACCCGTTATACCTAAACTAGCATAGTGCTAACCCGTACGTCAGGGACACGGAAAAATATTGATTTATATAGATCAATATAAATCGATATTTTTACGCCAAATCATAGGTAAATCGATATTTTTACAATTTTTTATCCAGTGTAACTACACCATTTCGGACAAAATTAAAAGCATAATTTTGGCCGGGTAATATGAATTTGGCCAACCTAAACTGTCTGCAGGTTTCGGAAATGTATACTATCAACAAACAAAAATTTCCGTTAACTTTTCGAAAACATGTACTTAGATACTGATCACGTTATTTAAGGGTAGACCGTATTACTAATTAAATTATATATATGCAAATGGTAGATCCTTTTTGCTATATAAAATTAACGGAGTACAAAAATGCAATAAAGGCAAATGTTTTTTTATTTTATCGAAATTCAATCAAAAGATAAATACAAACGTTAAAACCTTTAAATTTCATTGCAAAAATTAGAAGTAAGTTTTTAAAGAAATAATTCTAAATTTTTGAAGCTACAAAGTTTGCAGGTGAAACTATATAATTTGCAGGTGGAACTTTATAGTTCTAGAAATTAATAAATGTCGTGGCTGAAGCTGGAAATGGCTGAAGCTGGAAATTTTAAATATTTTAATATGAAATTTACAAAAAATTTTGGAATGCATTTTGTACGATTTTTTTTTATAGTTTGATTAGTATTTAGGGTTAGGGTTTATAATAAAAGAGTATAGTTGGATTTTAGCAGGGCTTATAGTTTTAAATCAAGACCTCTAATTTCCAGCTTCAGCCATTTCCAGCTTCAGCCGCGACAATAAATATTCTAGAACACACTATAACAATATAAACAATATTGAACTCAACTAATCGTTTTTAGCCAATAAAAATGAATTTTAAAATCATGGATTGTCAATATCATACTATTCTAGAATATACACAATGCTTTGATCAGATGATTATTGTGTAACTATACACAAATTAGCCACAACAACTATGTGATTTTTAATTAGTGTTTATGATCTACCCTTAATGTTACATCAAATCTTAAATTCTTATTGGTCAATCATGGCATATTAATGTAAATTGATATTTTTTGCCAAATCAAATCAACATTTTTCTGTGTTCCTGCTGTACATTGTGAGAGTATAAAATCACGCCAATTTTCTTTTTATATTATTATTATATCCTGGTTGTCCATTTTTTTCATTTTCCAGGCATTATTTCCTGGGACACCAAGTAGGCGTACTTTATTATTTAAGGTCAATGTTATTAATGGGGCCTCACTAATTAGCAAGGTCTCCTACATGTTTCTGTGTACTACATATTTTTATACAATTATCCTAATTTTAATTTTCCTATCCAGGTTTAACCGGCTGACCCATTTACTACCGGAATTTAACCGGAACTGTCCAATTATTCTTTTATTCTTACCCAACCTGAAATACCCAACAATGATTTTGGCTTCCAATCCATTACGATTCTTCTAGAAGTTTTTCATCCCTGAGGGAAGCAGCGATACCTCATTAGAGCAGACTACTCTACTTCCATCCAATTTGTCCTGGAGCAGTCGCCTTCCATTACAGGTAATATCTAGCTGACCTGTTTACTTCAGAGAATTTTAACCGGAACTGATCAAGTTTCTATTTTTTTACAGAAAAGTTACACATATATGTATATGTGGCTGAGGCCCAAACATGTTCCTAGCATCCTGATTTAGATGTATTCTGTAGGACTTGAACTAGCAACCTTGCATCTAAGTTAGCTAATGTCCTGGGAGTGCAACCACTATACTATCAAACCGCAGGACCAGTTTTCTATAAGTAAAATATGTATATTTAGAAAAATTTATATAGTTTACTGTAGTTTTTCAGTATAATAAGTGAATTACCTGTTCTTGACTAGATTTGATGATCTGATATATTTAATATATCAAATATATCATAAATATCAAATATATCAATATATTTGATATATCAAATCTGGTAACTTGTTAGGACAGGTATGAAAGTAGAATTAGCACAGTAATGTAAAAGTATAAATATGATGCATTTTGAGTTCACAATAGCTTCAATTTGTAGCTTGCAAGCTCGAATTCTTGGAAGCAAAAATTTAGTAGAATCCAAGGCTTTAGAGTTCAAGTAATAACCTTCAAAATTAGAGTAGAAGTGTTATTGTTACTAATTCTCCTGTTATATAATTAAATAAACAGTTATTGTTATAAACCAATAACCTCTTGATAAGTGAAATTGTATTAAATTTCAAAATTCTGTAACCTTATATTAGAGTCTTATAACATAATCTAGAGCTTTATTTTGATTTTAATTACTCAAACCAAGTCTACTCCTGCCATAAGCGAAGCCTAATTACTATTATTAGAGTAGAGTAGAGCAGTTTTAGTTAATATTAGTAGTGTATAGTTGCTATATTTAGATAAAAGGTACAGAACACACCCTCAACAGTTTGGTAGTAACTGTGAAATTGTCTAATTCTTATTAGCAGCCCTAAACAATTTAAAAAGAAAAAGAAATAAGTCAATAAATTATACTTATTACCAGAACTGAGCATTTTCATCAAGTCAAGCCAAACTATGCAATCTTGACCAAAAGGTTTATAATGAAGTCAAAGAGGATTCAAAATTATGAACAACTCAAAGAAACCTTTGAATGAAAGTTAGATGCCCTGGCTATAATTGTAAAGAACATAGTATATTTATATCTGCTAGTACAAGAAGGCAAGAAAAAAAGAGTGTTGCACAAATTTGAAACTTTAATTAAAGGAAAAAAGATCAAGTTCAAAATTTAATAGACCAGGTCTTCAAAAATAACTACATTGAAAATATACAATACATCCAGGCCCTAAAGTTATTAATAGAAATATTAGAGAGCTTCAAAGATACCAAAAGCAAAAATAATATGCTGATTATATACAGTACTTACTTTTATATATTCAAGTGACCCCAACAGGAAAAAGAAGAGTAGATCTCTAGTAACTTTATGATATAAAGTTTCTTCAGGAAAGCCCAATTAAGGATGCATCAGTCTGTTTCAGTCCCAGTTCTAGTTAGACAGTTACCAATAGAATCTTCAGTTCTGGTCTGGTCTGTTCTCAGTCCTCAAATGGTCCTTTTAATTCATTGGTCAAAATGATGTAATTACTATTGTTAGTTATAAACAAACATCAAATGATCTGTATTACATCTGATCAAGCAATTTGATTGGGTGATATTAAGATCACTGTTTGTTTACAAGAACTGATTCAAAACCAGTCTTTTCAACAGTCCTACGGTCCTTATCAGTCCCAGTCAGGGACCGGTCTGGACCAGTATTGGAAATTCAAAAAAAATTTTATGATTTTTGTGAACATAAATTTTTTTATAATGTTCACATCAAAAATAAATATGTTCACATAGTAGAATTTAGACTTTATAATCTAATAACTATTTGCAATTGACCAAAAGTTGATTATATCTAAATATAAGCTACTCACAGATTTTTTGTGTTCAAAATCGTCCAAAAAAGGTAGTTTATTTTTGAAATATATGGTAAATATAATCTTTATATTAATAAATTATGAATAAGAAATTATAAAAATTAAAATTTATATTCATACTATGTTAACATAAAATATAAAATTTTTGATTTTTTATGTTCATACTATGTGAACATAAAATATAAAAACATTGATTTTTTAAAAAAATTTATATTCACTGTGAACACTGTGAACATATGATTTCTGACACTGGTCCGGACTGGTCTTTTTCAGGACTATGTGCATCTCTAGCCCCAATTTTAAAAAGGCCCATAACCAAAGTTCTTGATACCTACTATGACTTTGATGAACCTAAAAAAAGATCCTAAATAATGCTGTATTTGGCCCAAAAAAAAAGTTAAACTAGAAAAATTTCTCCAGAATCTTGCTATAGAATGTGATGCAATTGTGCAAAAATTGACTCCAAAAAGAGAAAAAAGCCTATCCAAGAATTTCTGAAGATAAATAGGATAAATAGTATTAAAAAGAATAAACAAAAATATCTATATATTATCAACTATTCACAAATAGCAAACAACTAACAAAACATAACCAGTTAGATTCTGCTATAAGAAAAATTAAAATTAGAAATTATGAGAATAAAGAAATATGAGTTGAAAAGGAACTCCCAAGACTTACCTGCAATATACAGAAATTAGCATTTTAAATAAAAAGTATAGCCTTGGATTCTACTAGCAAAATGAAAAAAGAATCGAAGTCAAAAAGGAGAAAATTATACAATGAAAATCTAGAAAAAAGTGATTAAGAAATATTAGTTGAAATTAATAACAAAAAAATAAAAAAAGAATAGTAATAGAACAAAAACACCTCTAAAAGTAAAAGCTTTATGATATGTCTGTAAAAACTAGACAAAAAAGTCAATAAATTTCAAAAAACTTCTAGCAAAATAATGGAATCTATTGGATTTCAACTCTCCAAAGTCTAAAATATTGGTAATAGTTATCAAAACAAAATTGAAAAAATAGCATTAGAAGAGAATCTAAAATTGGCAAAAGATCTTAAAAAAGATTATAAAGCCTAAAGCAAATAATGGGACAAATTCAAGCAAATAATCAATAAGTACAAAAAGAAAAAACCCAAAAAAAATACTACCTTACTAAACTGATCCAAATAATCCAAAATATGCTAGCCATATTAATGCAAATATAATATACCTTAAAAAAAATAAGATTTGGTTAGAAACACTTAATAATTGCAAAAATATAAATAAAATTAGTAGAAAAAAAATCTTTATATTGTTAATTGATCACTCTTATAAATATTCAATTCTTTAAAAAAATAGACAAAGTTGCCTGCAAAAAGGTTATTATTAAAAAAAATAAGGCTTGATTATCGATTACAATAATAATCAATTACTTTATTTATCAATTTTATTCAACTCTGTGATTACTTATTTTCAATCAACAATTAAAGCCCTTATTGCTTAAATTTTATGATATTAGTAACAATCAACCAAGCTACCAAAAACATGTATATAACTGTTATCAAGTCTATAATCTTATCAAAGGCACTAAGAAGATAACTAAAAAAAGTAGATTAGTACTATCTAATTCAAATTAAAAAGACATTACAACTAACTGACTTATAACTTCTGCCTTGAACCTGTATTTGAAACGCCCATCTCATGATATAAAAATCGCAATATCTCAACTAACATACAGCCAAAATTAGCTTTAAAATTAGTTTGTGCTAGTTCAGCATCATTTTTAGAAGACAACTCCACATTCTATTTTGTGGATGAGGATTTATCTTTTATAGTAACTGACTGTACATTTGTATTCATAAGGCTAAAGTGGTTTTATAAGTCTTGCATGATGTAAATAGGGTTCTGAAGTTTGATCTGGGTTGATTTGAGTTTGATCAAACCCCAAATCAAACCAAACTCAAACTATAAATTTTATGAAGTTTGAAATCAATCCCAAATTCAAATAAAAAATAATCAAATTCAAACCAAACCCAAATTTTATACTAAGGCCACTCCAATTTAAATATATGTTTAACATAACACCTTCTTGATTGAGCAAATTATGGGGAGTTAAACAACATATATATATAACTTTTAGATTCAAATTTCACTTTTCATATTACTAAAATGAACCCATATAGAAAGATCATCAAATTAGAGTAGCTGCATGATACAGTCATGCTAAACCTAGGAACATTATATAAGTTAGTTAAAATTAATTAGTAAAATTTTATGAATCATAAGATTTTATAGAATTTTATTAATAAAATTTTATAAATCTTATTGTACACAAATTTTAATTAATTAATTCTAACTTGATGTACTAAGTAAACATGTACAGCACCTAAAAAATACATCAAATCAGCAGGGTTAGTTTTATTTTACTTGAAATTTGGATAATAGATGCATAATTTTGGATTTTTGATCAAAAAAGTCAAATTTAAGCATCTTTTCTCCAAATTTCAAGTAAAATAAAAACAATACTGCTGATTTAATGTATTTTTAGACTTGAACAGGTTTACCTAGTGAATTAAGTTAGAATTAATTTGTAAAATTTTATGAATCATAAGATTTTATAGAATTTTATTAATAAAATTTTATAAAATCTTATAATACACAAATTTTTATTAATTAATTCTAACTTTATGCACTAAATAAACATATATAGCATCTAAAAATGCATCAAATCAGCAGAGTTATTTTTATTTTACTTAAAATTTGGAGAATAGATGCATAATTTTGGATTTTTGATCAAAAAAGTCAAACTTAAGCATCTTTCCCCAAATTTCAAGTAAAATAAAACCATTTCTTCTGATTTAATGTATTTTTAGATTCTAAAAAGTTTATTTAGTGCATGTAGTTAGAATTAATTAGTAAAAATTTGTGTATCATAAGATTTTATAGGATTTTATTAATAAAATTTTATAAAATCTTATAAAGCACAAATTTTTCTAACTTTATGCACTAAGTAAACATGTACAGCACCTAAAAATACATCAAATCAGCAGGGTTGTTTTTATTTTACTTAAAATTTGGAGAATAGATGCATGATTTTGGATTTTTGATCAAAAAAGTCAAATTTAAGCATCTTTTCTCCAAATTTCAAGTAAAATAAAAGCAATACTGCCAATTTAATGTATTTTTAGATTCTGAACAAGTTTACCTAGTGAAATAAGTTAGAATTAATTAGTAAAATTTTATGAATAATAAGATTATATAGAATTTTATTAATAAAATTCTATAATATCTTATGATTCACAATATTTTACTAATTAATTCTAGCTTTTAGCACTAGGTAAACTTGTTCAGAGCCTAAAAATACATTAAATTGGCAGTCTTGCTTTTATTTTACTTGAAATTTGGAGAAAAAATGCTTAAATTTGACTTTTTTGATCAAAAATCCAAAATTATGCATCTATTCTCCAAATTTCAAGTAAAATAAAAATAACCCTGCCTATTTGATGTATTTTTAGGTGCTGTATATGATTACTTAGTGCATAAAGTTAGAATTAATTAATAAAAATTTTTGTAAAATAAGATTTTATAAAATTTTATTAATAAAATTCTATAAAATCTTATGATTCATAAAATTTTACAAATTAATTCTAACTTATTTCACTAGGTAAACTTGTTCAGAGCCTAAAAATACATTAAATTAACAGAATTATTTTTATTTTACTTGAAATTTGGAGAAAAGATGCTTAAATTTGACTTTTTTGATCAAAATCAAAATTCTGTATCTATACTCCAAATTTTAAATAAATCTGCTAAATTGATGCATTATTAGGTGCTAAATATGTTTACTTAGTGCATAAAGTTAGAGTTAATTAATAAAAATTTGTGTATTATAAGATTTTATAAAATTTTATTAATAAAAGTCTATAAAATCTTATGATTCATAAAATTTTACTAATTAATTCTAACTTCATGCACTAGCTAAACTTGTCAGCACCAAAAAATAAATATAAGTATATTCAGACTCAGACCAGTCTGTATAAAATTTAGAGTCTGAGTCTGGTCCAATCCTGGACCAGACCTGAACTGGACCTATTCTGATCCTGGCTAGACCTGAACTGGGCCTAATCATTTGTTGTTTAAGTCCCCCCCTAAAAAATTTTGAACTTGTTATGTTAAACAAAGAATTAAATTGGAGTGCCTAAGTTTGGTTTAAGTATTTGAAGTTTGCAAACTAGTTTGAGTTTGAATGATATAAATATATTTTTATATTTTAAACAAATTTCTTAATTAAATAAAAGTTATAATTAATTAGTAAAATATAGATTATAATTTTGGGTGGGCTTTAAATAATTTTATTTAAATACTAAAATAATATATTTTTGAGTGCTGAGCACGTTTATTTAATGCTAAAAGTTAATAATATTTTGCATTTTGCAGTAATTTTTACATTTTTATAATAAAAATATAGAAATTCTGCACTATGAAAAAATTTACTAATTAATTATAAATTTAGACTCTAAATAAACTTGTTCAGCACTAATAAACACATTATTTCAGTATACATTCTTCTTATTTTCTTAATTTTTCAAATAAAGATAAACAAAAGTATATTTTGATAAAAATTTACTAATTTTACTTATATTGATTTGAAAACTCAAGAAAATTAAAGGCGTTTATGCCAAAATAATGTATTTTATAGTGCTGAACAAGTTTACTTAAAAACAAAATTTATAATTTATTAGTAAATATTTGCATAATGTCGAATTTTCTATATTTTTATTAATAAAAATATAGAAAATTCTGCATTATGCAAAGTTTTACTAATTAATTGTAAATTTGGGCTTTAAGTAAACTTATTCAGCTCCAAATAATACATTACTTTGGCCTATATTTTTTTAATTTTCTTAATTTTCAAATAAAAATGACTAAAATTACATTTTGATAAAAATTTACCAATTTTACTCATATTTATCTGAAAAATTAAGTAAATTAAAAAAATATATGCCAAAATAATATATGTTTTGGTGCTAAACAAGTTTTTTTAGAGTTAAATTTATAATACATTAGTAAATATTTTTTTTTTGTTGTTAAGGTGAGGTCATGCCTCTAACTTTATTGGATGTATATTAATTGTTACAATATATTGCTTACAATTATTATACTATCTACTTAAGTGTTGAGACTTGGACTATTTTATCTATAACCTAAACCTACCAGAGCCTACTATATTGCCATATTCCCATTTATATAGCTAGCCTGGTTTTTGGACATCACTTTTTCCCAACCAACAGATAGTATTCACATGTCCATCACTTTACCCACATTTCCTACTATCTTTACTCCCAATTTGGTATATGTGATTCCAGGTAGGCGCTTTCTGTTTCCAAATTGGTATACCCAGTTTCCTTTACTTCTCAGGAGTTTGTATCTCAAGCCATGCAGCGGCTTCTACACATTGGGTAAGTATCTCAAGCCTGCAAGCTGCTGCAACTAGCTAATTTTTCTGCGACTTGGGGACCAAGGCTTTAACATTCTGAATTCGGAAATGTGCGAACAACTGTACTACTCACTATGGTGACGAGTACCTAGTCATGTTTTGCCAGAAGCTTCCAGTCCTTAATATAGTTGGATGGCATCATGAGGCTCGATCAACCTGACTTTTTGTACTACTACATGCACTTATACCAGTTATACCTGTTACTGGTAGTCCCAGATCCTCTTAACGTCCTAAGACTCCCATATGGGGTCACTTGGACATGTCCATACTATGTTTTTTGTTCAACGTCCAAGATTGTCCAAAATCATCCAAGCCTATGTCCCATGTTTAACTAATCAATAAAGTAATTTAAAAAAATATATAATTATATATTTGTTTAGATGCTGTACTCATTGGTGAAAAAATTAAAATAGATTATCTTAATAAAATTTAAGTAATTTTAATTTGAAAAATGTCCAAAATGTTCAAAAAACGTCCAAGTGACAACACTGCATATGGGTGCACCCAGAGCTTCGTTGGGCTTTGACATGTACACACCTCTATGCTTCCACTTCTTGATGGTCAGTCAGTTCCGTCTGCTCTTGTAAAGTTTACTCAACCCCAGTATCCAGTCAGTCACTCTTTGGATTTTTTCCCAGTTATTTCAGACTACCAATCTAGTTGGCCCAGAAGGATCGGCCTGCCAGGCTTTAGGTGCCTAAGGTCTCCCTTTCCTTGGTTCATGCTTTTATAACATATGACCTTTTTCCTCCGGTGCAACTCTGGCGGCCAGGTTGTGGACGCTCTTTGCTATAGGAGCTCTTGCCTGTCCAGATTTTTTAGTCAGTCACTACCAAAATTCTTTTCCCTGGTACCATCGTAAGTTCAGCTACCTCTTCACTTGGGACTTGCCAAATGGGTTTTAATTGTTCCGGTCCCTTGGATTTGTCTGTGTAACTTACACAACTACGCCAAAGCTCCCATTCAAAATGGTGGTACCAAGGTTACAAGTAATATACCCAACCGATCAATAAACAAATATTACTATAACACAGGCCTATTTTTCAATTTGTCTCCAGTGGGATTTGAACTCTAGACCTGTCGCTTGGGGGTAACTAGTACTCCTAGGTTCGGTTCGGGTCCGGTCTGGTTCGAGTTTGGTCTGGGATCGAACCGAACTCGAACTCTAGATTTTACCAATTTCAAACTTCGAACCGGATTCAAACTCAATTATAAGTTCGGTCCGGGTTCAGTCCGAAGTTTGCAAACTAGTTTGAGTCCGAATATGCTCCTATCAAACCGGACCGAATCAAACTTCAAACTTTC
Source organism: Gigaspora rosea (assembly GCA_003550325.1). Lineage (NCBI taxonomy): Eukaryota > Fungi > Glomeromycota > Glomeromycetes > Diversisporales > Gigasporaceae > Gigaspora > Gigaspora rosea. The sequence continues at coordinate 91,892 of QKWP01001217.1, read as the reverse complement.
TAGTCTGAAGTTTGAAAAGGTCCAAAAGGTTTTTTGTGGCTTAGCTCATTATATGCATAACCGGATTCGATAAAATTAAAGTTAAAATTTTTATATTAGATAAAAATAACACTAATATAGTATCCAGTAGTGTTCTGACCCGTGTAAGCTGGGTTGAATTATGGCCCACCCGGGTGGTCAACCCGCGGGTCACCCGCGGATCACCCATGGGTCAATGATGGTAAATGACTTGAAATGACCCAAATGACTCAAATGACTGGTGATCAGTCATTGGGTCATTTCAAAAGCCCGATGACCTGTTATGGTCATTTGAAATTATCTATTAAAAATTATATATGTTTAACCGGGGAAATTCCCGGTTACACATGCCTGCAGGTATATATAGTGAGGGAAAAAAATGGTTATTTTTTTTTATAGTGCTATTTCGTAGTTGCTGTCGTCGTCGTCATGGTGTTGAGTTGGTGTCGTCGTTGGTGTCGTCGTTGGTGCGCCATTGGTGTCGTAATTAGTGCCGTTGGTTTCGTAATAATTAGGTTTTAGTTGTGGTGCACTTTTCATGTTTCACTTTTGTTGTTGCGTACGGTAAGTAATGACATTGGGATTTTTTATAGTCGCGCTTTGGACTGTCGTTTCGTCGTTTGCTGATGAAGCCGGAATTGGTGCTTCATCTTGATAAGTATAGACTTTTTTTTTTGTAATATTACAATTTCTTCTTTCACTAACTAGTTTTCTTTTTGCAGCTGTGTCATTTATTTGTATTCGATATTACTGTTTCTTTGGATCGTCGTTCGTTGGTGATGTCGTATATAGTTCGCCCTTTTGTGAAGCCGTCGTTTGCTAGTGATCTGGTATCACCTATTTTCTGGAGGCGTCGTTTACTGGTGGATGAAATTATGCGTGGTTCTATGGAGCATTGTTTGCTGGGCAGCCATGTTAGTAGCCTTGGAGTTTAGTTTAGGGTCAGGGAGAACGATTATGTTAGCGGTTAGGTTAGTTTTAGATAAATTGTATTATTGAGATGATTAATAGACTTGGAGTTTAGTTTAGGGTAGGTTTAGATAGATTGTATTTTTCGAGATGATAAATTTTAATAAAAAATTTGTATATATCGATATAAGTAATTATGATGTAAATGATTATTATATTTTTTACTAATAAACTGATTTTGTATATTATTGGTTGATATGCGGATCGGAACTTCCTTTTTTTTTAGAATTAGACTGTCCACCCGTGGGTGACCCGTAGCAAAATTTTTCTATTACCTAGTGTTCACCCGGGTGACCCGTAGCAGAATTTTTTTTATTACCTAGTGTTCACCCGGGTCATCCGGGTGGCCCACCCGCGGGTGACCCGGGTTGGGATTTTTGTGACGGGTCAGATCACTATTTGGTATATACTATTCGGACTCCGAACTAGTTTGCAAACTTCGGACCGAACCCGGACCAAACTCAAACTTGACTAAAAAGTTTGAAACAAAAAGTTTGAGTCCGGTTCGAAAATCGAACCAGACTCAAACTTGACAAAAGTTCAGTTCGGTCCGGTTCGGTAGGAGCCCTAGGGGTAACAACCAGACAGCTTCTCTATGTCACTACACCTCTATTAGTAAATATTTGTATAATGCAGAATTTTTTATATTTTGCTAATAAAATATAGAAAATTCTGCATTATACAAATATTTACTAATGAATTATAAATTTTGGCTTTAAGTAAACTTTTTTAGCTAGGATGGCATATCACTATGTCCAATTGGTTTCAATTTTTTTTTTGGACATATGTCCAAAAAAAATTGAAACCAATTGACATAAAAACATGCCATCCCTGTTTTTTAGCACTAAAAAATACATTATTTCGGCATATACTCTTTAATTTTTTGATTTTTTAGATCAATATGAGTAAAATTATAAATTTTTATCAAATGTAATTTTGTCATATTTATTTGAAAAATTAAGAAAATTAAAGAAATATATACTGAAATAATATGTTTTTTAGTGCTGAACAAGTTTACTTAAAGCCTAAATTTATAATTAATTAGTAAAGTTGTTCATAATACAGAATTTTCTATATTTTTATTAATAAAAATATAAAAAAATTCTGCATAATGCAAAATTTTGTTAATGAATTATAACTTTTAGCACTAAATAAACGTCCTCAGCACTCAAAAATACATTATTTTGGTATTTACTTATATTTTAAATAAATTTATTCAAAGCCCAAAATTATAATCTATATTTTACTAATGAATTCTAACTTTGTATTTTAAAGTAAACTTGTTTAAAATATAAAAATATATTAATATTATTCAAACACAAACTAGTTTGCAAACTTCAAACTCAAATCCAAACCAAACTCAAATTTAGCTAAAAGTTAGTCTTCAAATCAAACTTAAATATTTTTTTAAACTAGCTTGAGATTGGGTTTAATTTAAAAATCAAATCAAACCCAAATTTGACCTAAAGTTTGATTTGATCCAGGTTTGTAGGAACCCTAGATGTAACCAGATGAATGTCAGGTTTGCAGAAGAAACAAGGCTAATTTGCCAATATACCTCATCAGTACTGTATACAGTGTTTAAAATTCAATGTTCTTAGTGTTCTCAGAGAACATTATACAATTTTTGGGAACATAAATTATTAAAATATGTTCTCTATTTGAGAACATTCAATAAATTTTTTTAATATTAAAAAAATTTTAATTTTCTATGTGGGATCGCCCATAGCAAAAGGGCTGAGGAAATCATGTGATTTTGAGAAATTTAAAATCTGATTGGTTGTCTTCGTTGCCACCTTTTGCTACGGGGTCCCATATAAAGAACATTAAAATTTTACTAAGAACCTTAAGAATTTAAAAATGTTCTTTTTGAGAACATAAAACTAAGTTTGAATTTTAAACACTGACTGTATATACTCAGAACAATACTATCGATTACTTCATACCTTATATATGTACTAACCGATTATTCCATTCTTACCTCATATTCCTACTATACACTCATACTTTCAAATGCCTGAGAACAAAATTACCTCTTACTTAACCATGATCGACCTAACGATCGATCAGTCGATCGAACATGTGATTGTGACAGGGCGAGTCACATGTTCGAATCCGAGCTGATTAGAGACAAAAACTGCCTCGATACTTACGTATTAACATCTAGTATGCTTAAATATTATTACCCATTTTATATATAGGCAAAAATTCATGTAAGCGTCTTATTTAGAATAAAAAAATTTATAAGAAATAACTAATTTGAACAAGAAAATTAATTTTAATAATAAATTCTGCAAGGTTTTTTTTATTAGACAAAAATTAAGAAGCTTGGAAATTGTAACCCGAACCCGTGCTGGATTTTTGAAAAAACCGCGATTTGCCTATCTCTAGTAGCAATGAGAAAATGTAACTTTAAGTTCATGCACTGTACGATACGTGGATGGTTGTTCAACGACGGACCTAACACTTTCTTGCACACTCATATAACAAAAGAAGTTGCATGATGACAAAGATGGTATAATATGACGATAGAATACTCAAGAACTAGTGAATAGATTCCCATCTTAATCGTAATACTCATTTTCCTTTATTAATTAAAATGTTTTACGACAGGTATATAAAAGCCATCACACAATAAAATAAGGTTTATATACTTTAGTTAGTTAACCAAAAATCAATAATTTACATCTATAGTCAATTACTAATCTATGATGATAAAAGTTCTCTCAGCTCGTCAAACGAATCTTTCAAAAGTTTTCTAAAAATGGTGCTATCAGTTTCTTTACATTTTTTATAACTATTAATACTAAGTTTAAATTTATCTTTGTGGATAACATAACAAATTCCATAACCTTCAGGAACTACAGCTCCAAACCCACAATGAAAATTCAATCCAGGACTCATATTTGAAGAAGAAAGTTTAAAGTACATTGATTGTACATATGAAGGATCATTAAATAATGTTGCCTTAGATTTTTCTTCTTCATCACGGATTTGGCATCGAAGACCTAAAAGGTGACGATCTACTCCACAACCTAATAAATTAAGATATATAGATAAATCATCAGTAAATCAAAAGTAATTAAATATGTATTCATGTACTTACCATTAGTAGCAGAGATCATATATTCAATATGTGATTTAATAGCTTTCGTTAGTAAAGAAATTTTTTCATCTTTCTGTTCATAAAAAAAAAGTCATATTAATTCAATGCCACATTCATTATTAATTTAAAGTCAAATTAAAGCAATATATCATACCTTGACATTTGGATCACAAAAAGCTTTGGTAAATGCAACAGTATCCACAGAACAAGTTCTCACAGTTTCAGTACGACCATGTAAAAAACCTCTAGTAGAAGCAGATTCATAAGTAGCACATGGTTCACGATATTGTTTATAATATGCAAGTTGAATTGCCATCTGAACAAATGCATCAGGACTGATCTTAGCTATAATAAATCAATGTAGTCATAAATACAAATATATATATATATATATATACAATTTTTTTTGAATAAATATTAAGTAAACCGTATGCATTACCATTTTTTAGCCAATCGGCACCATATTCATTATAATGTAATAAAACAGCATCAACATTATCTATTGCAGCTTGAATATTAATTTGCGCTTGTTGAATGGTATTCATTATAGAAGTATCAACTACCCATTTCAAATATTGAGGAGGTGATAATTCAATGGAAGAAACGTTCGGTGGATCTTGTGCTGGTTCACTTTCATATTTTAACAAATAAAATATTAATAATGATTTAATATATTTATAAACTTTAAATATATAAGCAATATTAAATTTTTACTCACTTTGAAGTAATATAATCGAACATACGACCTGGAATTACAGCATCTGAAGGTGAATGCTATTTGATAATTTGATGAAGTATTAGTATTAATGAATTTATTAAGATGCAATTTTAATTATGTTATCATACCTCACCATTAACACCAGCACGTCCATTATTTGCCACAATTATTTGAAGTGCTTTATCAAACCATCGATTTCGACCATTATAAGCATGAAAGAAATTAAGATGAGAAATATCTATATCTGTATCAGTAGGATAGTCATCCAACGCTATACCAAATAAAGCTGTGTCGATTGCTTCAAAACTGATCTTGTTTTCTGCCGATGAAGATTCTAGATTTTTGCGAGCCTGCAAAATAAACGAATGAATTTAACAAATATACGTTGTGCATGATGAGATGAATAATTAACATTGGTTAACATTGTTAACATTGTTAATATTGTTAACGATAAAATACCGTTGCCCATGTATCACGATGTTCGCCAGTCAATAAACCTATTGGAGGCTGTAATTCCGTAGTATTATTTACTTGATCAACAACAAATTGGAGTTGTCTAAAGTGCAAGATACCCAAACACAAATTAATAAGATTTTCATTATTTAAATATTTGGATAAGAAGGGAAAAAAAACAAACCTTTTAATTTCTTTAATAGGAACCCTTTCACCTCCTCCACCTAAAACTTGAACTTTGAAAATTTGATCTTTAAAAATTACGATAATATGCTTAGCAGTCGCAGGCCATGTTGTTATAATACGATCAGATGGGGAATCAGCGATGCGTGTAGCACCAAATTGTTTAGTATATTGGTCCATGCACAATGGACCTTGACGTGTTTGATCTGGTGGTAATAATTCACTGTTCAATTACAAATCAAAATCGACATATTAAATAAGAAATCACGAATAAAATGAATATAAATAGTTAAATATAAATTTAACGTACTTGTTAATCATATCATTAAATGTCAACAAATTTGAAATGAATCCAGCAGCTCGATCGATTTGAAGTTCGGATATTTGACCTTTTGGAGGAGGATTTTTTAGAATTCCAGTAGCAGGATCATTGAACTCGACCCACCAATTAACGTTTATAAGAGAAGGATCTCTCCATTCTAAATAAGCTTTATTTAACCAGATGGTTTCGATCCAATTGTACTATAACAATAAATATAGAATAAAATTTTATTAAATCAATAATAATGTATTGAATCATTAATTTGATTTCTTTATTTTTATTTTATGTTTTTTTTTTTACTTTTTATTTTTTACCTTTTCACTTTTATCAACATCATATAATCTTTTTTGAAGAACTTCAGCGAAACCACCTTCCTTCATAAACTCATCAACGGCATTAGCAGCTCGATTATAATCCGAAGTGGATAAAAGAGGTAATAAAGATTTTTTGTAACGCTCAGCTGTTTCTTTCAATGTTGGAATCGGAAGACGAGGGATGTTATTTTGATTTGAAAAGGTTTTTTGCTGGTTGGTTTCCATTTGAGTAACAATGGTACGTTTTTGAAGTAACGACGCTATTTTTCTATTTAAATTTAAAAATAAAAAATTAAAATACTAACCGGATCGAGGAAAGGATGTAATAAACTTACTGATATTTATTAGAACTTTTTTTAAATGACGTGGAAGAAAATGCCCGAGTAAACGGCGAATTAAGACGTACAAGCATCATATTTATGATGGAAGATTTAATGAAAGCACTTCTTTTTTTTTTTTATGCATATTTATTTATCTGTTTGATCCCAATGAATTTCTAATTAGGGAGCAGCGTACCAAAATAGTACGTTCGTACGTTTACACCAGATGTAAGATTTTAGATATTTTTAGATGGGATAATAAAGATTAAAAATTACAGAAAATAGTATGGTTCTATATGTCTCATTATTTTTGATTAGTGCCATAAGGTAGATTTAAACGCTCATTTTCTTGTATTTTTGTTTTTGTCTTATTTGCTTTGTTGACCTAATGTAAATTCTTTTTTTTTTTTGTACCACTCACACAATAAGTGCCGTAGAAATTGATTGCGGCTGCGCCAAAAGTATTTAGGCGCCGATTTTTCGGCAAAAAATAAAGCCTCAAGCAATAATTTCGCAATCCGAAACAAAAGCTGAAATCCAAAATATACTAAATTATTTTCCAGAAAAAATCAGGAGAAATGTTTAATTATTCCACGTTTCTATATGATCGCATGACGGAGTTTGCAACTTATAATCACTACTTTAATCAGAGTTTCTAGCAATGCTTGTTATTTCTCATTATTTCCCCGGAAGTCCGGAAAGCCCGTCATGGCATCATAATAAAAACGAAGAATAATACCCTTATTTCGCCGCTACGGGGAAATAACCCGGTAGATCTCACCGGGGATTTACCTTTAGCTGCGGGAAATAAATAGTACTTATACTAAACTTATACTATCGCTACAATATTGATATGAACATATAAACTTACAATTCAAATGCAATTTATATTATTTCTTTTTATTATTATGAAATACATTTCGATTTACTTATTTAACAATACTCAAGTATTTAAGTTATCCACCAAAGTGTCAACATCGAATTCCATATTGCCAGTCTTCCTTAAATTTGTTTTCAACAATTTCAGAATTAATGTCATCTAGAAGTTGATTTCTCGCGGATAAATTTTCTAAAAAAAATCTAGTATCTAAATGTTCTTCTAAATCTTCGATCTACGTTTCCATACCTCTTTTGGTGTTTTCCACCTGTATTTTTTAGATGACATATCTTGCAAATTTGTTAAATCATAAAATGAAGAAAGATAATAAAAAATTTATAAATCAAATTATTTCAATAAAAATAATTTTTTTATTTATACAACATCACTTAACATCACTACATCAATCACTTATACTTTATTACTTTCGGCACTTATGACATTAATTTTGAGTTTAGGCATTGACCATTAGTTGCGGCATGAATTTTAGATTTTGCCATAATCGCATGCCAAAATTCAGGTAGAAATTATGGAATATATAGCAAATATGTAGTGTATAATTGATAAAGTATGTATAGTAGAAATTAAGATGGTATGTATAGTTCATAAAAGAAATTCTTTAAAAGATTTTATCTATAACCTATACCAACCTCAACATGAAGAAGGACAATATTAGTGCTCACCCTAACCCTAACTATTATAAGGGGATTACTTATAAAAGATAAATTTTATTAGTATTGCTAACCATACACATTTTCGTAAATTTTTTTTTGCTTATATCTATACATACATTACTTAGATACGGGTTTATACAGTACATATTTCCGTAATACCCGAAATTATGCCGCAATAATTTCTACAGCATGTATACACGTGGCAAATGGTAGACGCGTCTAGGAAAATAGTTGGAGGTAGATAAGTCATGTCACAAAAATTTTCGGTCCTGTGATCTACGACAATGATGCGAAGATTACCAAATTGTTACGAAATATGTAAAAATAGTTTTCTAGCGAAAAGCGATGCAAAAAAAAAAAAAATTTCTTATGTTATGCGATGTTTTAATAATACAGAATCAAAAGTAACGTGCGCTTCTTTAATAACTATATTTTCTGTAAAACATATAATTTTAAGCTGCGAATATCCTTTTTCACGTTGCATTTAGAATTTATAATTGTGTTTAGACTGATCCTGAACTTAGATTCGAAGAGGGAAATTAGATTATCTCATTATCAAAAAATTAGTTAACATGGTGATTAAAACCGATTAACCTAGTTTTACCGTATCAAAACAAATCGGTTCCAGATTCTAAGATATTATGCAATTTCATTGGCTAAAGAACCCGAGTACACGACATCGTTCTAATTACAAACATAGTGCAGGTGATCACTAATCAAGATTTTTTTATAGTAAAAAATCGAAAATTTTTTTTTACCTTAATATATAAGGTGTACTTATGGCGCTTTATTTTGTATGTACATAAAAATTACAAGTTTAAGAAATTTTAAGGCCGATAGAAGGCCTTTATTTACTGTGTGAGGGATCATTTTAAGAACATTAAGTTCTCTGTTTAACTGATGTGTGACTAAAATCGTAAAGTTAAAATTGTTAATTATATTATTGCCCCATTTAGATGAGGTGTATAAGCACCAGATTTCATAAACTATATTAATGTTTAACCATTTAACTGCTCTTTTAACACTTATTGGGAGAATTTGTGTAGGAGAAATAATATCGTTAATAGTTGTGGGTATCGATATATTTGAGGTATTATTTAACATCCGATAGCCTATATTCCAAACCTGTTGACTGATGGTGAACACTCCAGAATAAAGTGTTCAATAATCTGGAGTTCCCCTCACACCATATACATTTACGTTGTGATCATTTTCTCAAGCGATAACCTAAAGGAAGTGCTCTGTGAAGAAGTCGACATAGTATATCTACTCTTTTGTTAGGTATCCAATTACAATGAAGTGGAGTTTTTGAGCTCGGAAGTTCCTTAAGCATATTATTTTGTGTAATTGAAGTAGAAATTGATTTATTTCTGAGGAATTGAACTACCTTTTTAATGAAATATGTATTACCTTGTTCTTGTGCTAGTTTGGGGTTGAAATTCAATATTAAAGATTATAATAAATAATCTTTAATTCCTCGCATAATACCGAATATTGTTTTAATTCGGTAAAAAAAATAAGTTAATAAGTGATGTCTTACATCGTAACAATGTTAGAATTTTCGACTTACTAATTACTTCATAGGTAGTACTAACATAAAATTTAGTCACATGATAGTTTTTTATGTTGTACAGAGATAGCGATAGTGATTTAAAACTTTTCATCTAATAAATTTAAATTTTTATTTGAATTTTCTTTACGAAAGGGTTTTTACGTGACAGCAGCGTTAGAATTTTACTTATCTTTCAATAATTAATAATTTGGTTTATATATGTAATAAACTATGATCTTCACTTTGGTCAAATAAATCCACAAAGTACTGTATAAAAAATATATTAAAAAGGTATGTGTCAAAATAAAGTGCTGCATATTCTTTAAAATTATTGAAAAAATAATGCCATTCAACTAAAAATCTAATGTACTATTATTCAATAAAATTTAGATCAAAGTAAAAATGTATTGTAAAACACCATATAAGGTACCCGGGTATCTTACATTTTGCATGAATTATAGCCCCCTGTATTTGCCCATTAGACAAAAAAATTTTTATTATTAAGTTGGCTATTGATTTTTATCGGGTATCTAATAAAACACCATAACAAATAACCTTGAAACGTATGTACTTGGCACAAATACAGGGGAGTGTAAAAAATCAAAGGGTACCGATCACGGGTACCTTATATGGCGTTTTATGGTAATGGTGAATATTGAATATTAAGATGTTAAGTGTCATACCATTAACTAATTACTTAAAAAAATTATTAAAAATTAATATACTATTCTTGTTATTTAAATTAATTTTTACATCTCCGCTGTTAAGAATTTTATATATTTTTTCTTCTCTAGAAACCCTACTATACTCTAACTATTCATTAATTCTTAAATTTTTAGCATCTCGTCAAGCATTCTGCAACATATCTTGCAAAACTTTTTGAACATCACCATCCAAACCAGAGAGTCAGATGTGTAATTCTTGTAATTGAATATTCATATTTGGATGAACCTTCATATAATAACAGTTAAACAATCCCTCCATTTGCTGTTGGTACACTATGATACTCCATATACAAAATTTAATAAATTCATAAATAAGAGGGAATTTAAATGGTTCTGCTGTATTAGAATTTGCAAATGCTTAGAATTCTTCGAAGAAATAATTCTATGATATGCCTCTAACAACCCAAAAGTGTTTGGATGTCCTTTAGATAAATCTTCTTTTAAAAGATTAGTATAAAGAATTTCTTTTGTAGTAGAGGCCTTTGAGAAATCTTTATTAAAAAATACTTTTAAAAAGGCATAAGCAAATTCTGGTCCACTTTTACTACCAATCACACATACATAAAGGCAAGCGAATCCAAGATTCTATTCATTTAATAAATCTATTAATGCTTTTTCTATGCTAGCATATAACAATTCACAAAAATTTTCCAAATCTGTTGCATTCAACTCACATTTAGCATTAGCTAATTCATTTCCAAATAATTTATTAATATTATTTAGATAACTTTAAAGATCTTGAATCCATAACATTACCTTATCTGCATTCATAAGTATGATTTTCTGGTAGCAAAATAGAAATCATATTATTTTGTTAATAAATATATTGAGTTGAATTATAACTGACTAAAAATTATAAACAGCTTATAAAACTTTGGCAAAACTTAACCAAACAATGTATTTGGAGGTTAAGTTATTTATCTGTTAGCCATTTAAGAAATATTTGCCACTTATGTAAGTATGATTTTAGAACATTCTTGGTACTTTCAAGTTGTTCAATAAAGAACTGTGCAAAGAAATGTGAACTTCATACCTATTGAGATATTGTTTTGCAGTCTTAAGCTTATATACTCACTTTTGACAGATAGGTTGTTGATATTTAGTTATTTCAAAATTGATCAATATTTTATAAAGCTTTTGAAATATTTCAGTTTTTTTGATTTAGTGAACTATTCATGTCTAAAAAATCATACTCATTATAAAGATGGAAAGATAAATTAAACAAATTATATACAATACTTTAATAGTATCTATCTTTTCAAATGCTGTATTTTCAAAATTTGTTAGTGCAATATAAGTTGTATACAATCCACAAAAAATCTGAAATGATTTAGATAATGCTATAGGCCAGTGCAAAAAGATTTGCTCCTCAAAATATTTCATAATTTTGACACTCAGGAAAAGTTTTTTTATTCTATTAAAAATTTTTTAGTATCAAATAAAATAGGTTTTAATCTAACTTATTATATTATTTTTATTGCCTTAATATTGTTTTATTTTAATAATTAAGTATGTACAATTTACTGTATTTGAAAAAAAAGAAAAAAAAATTTAAAAAAAAGATATTTTAAATAATTTTGCAACCAATATGCAGTTGTATGAGCTTGTACTATACAAGTGCATTAATGTGAATATGATAAAGGTATGGTTAAAATTTGAGCAAAATTGAATCACTGGTTGTAAAGAAATTTAGCTTTAAAGTATGATAATTTGATTTTTTTTACTATATACGCATATAAATAAATTACTATCTGCTATAGTAAATTATATAGTAAATATTTTTAAAAAAAGTTACTATTACAAAACAACACTTCCCATCAATCACTTGTACAAATTTCTGAACAAAAGAAAAACAAATTTTTTTAGTAAAATATGAAGCAGCTATTAATACTGGTTTTTATAAAAGTTAACCTTTTTGCCTATGCTCTTGGGGACTCCTTTATATATTTGGCATGCAAGCCAGAAACATTAGTTGTACAAGATAACTAGCAGTTGGTGCCCTTGGTACAAGAAATTATGGTGGAAGTTTCTTTCATCAATGAAGGTGTTATAGTTTGGCTAGACGATGAACTTAAAAATGAGTTTTAAATACACTTTTTAAAGTCTTTGGTTACAAGAATATATTTGGCCACACACCAGCTATCATATTCTCACTTGAAATCTTTTTCCTGAAATTTGAATAAAAAGTAGGAAATTCGGCATACCCCTCCAAAAGATCAGCATTGTTGTTCCTGGAAGAAGGTATGCAGATGGATAAATAGGAACAGATGCATAATGAGATGAGGCGCATCGGAGTAGGCAGATCTGCAGAGATTAAATTCTAGAATATTTCTTTATATTTATTTTGTATACATATAATACGTTGGTGAGGCGTTTCCTTGTATAGTACTATATCATTTTTATTAGGAATTGTTCTTGAACATTTCTTTTTCTTTTCAGCTTTCCTTTTTCTTTTTCTTTTTTTTCAATTATATGTATGTTATACTATTAACTTTTTTTGCTTTTTTCATCTTTTCCATTTAACTTTGGTTCTTCGCTTAGGTTCTGTAGTCTCTACCTTTTTTTACTTACTCCTTTTCTGGTTGCTTTCCTTTATTCCCTTTCATATATTTGTAAAAAATTTTTTTTCTGTATGCAGTTATTGTTAGTTAACATCTCTGCTGGATCTAGGTGGAAAAGGTTGAAAGAAAAGTAGGTAGTTATGACTAGCTGTAGATCCAAGCCATTGATCTAGTAATTGAAAGTATATAAATACCCCAGTTCTAGAAGGTAAATCTACTCTGGCAGGTCTCAGATAAATGCCTATGGTAATGGACAAATTGTGTTTTAATTGTTAGCTTAAAAAGCTAGTAAGTGAATTAACATTTGCATATGTAATTTGCTGCTATATAATAAAATATAATATGACCACCAGGTTAATTAACAAAAAAAAAAGTTACAATTAATAAATTTTTTTATTTTATTAATAAAAATAATCAAAATAATTTTATTTTTATCAATTCAGTAACCTAATAATTAGGTGATACAAAATAAATTTTCTGGTTTTCATATCCTAGCTAGGTCAATTTTTGCTAATTTAAAATTTTTAAATTTTTTTTTAATACCCAATCAAAATACAGTATATACAATAATATAACTTACTGGTGATTGATATATAAATAGTCATGTTATTTTCTTTATAATTGCACTTCTCTATTCTCAATAACGTGCATTTTATAGAGAGTATTATATAATCAGTTTGAATAAATTTAACAAAAGGCATTGTATATCGTTATATGTATGTACTAGAGGTGCAGCAAATCATCTCAATGATTGCTATAACTAGTTATAACATAAGCTTCGCTAATTATGGCTTAAGCCATATTATTATTGGGACATCATTGGGACAATTTACCTGCACTTCTAGTATGTATGTAATTTTATTTAACATTCAAGTTAATGAAAAGTCAACAGATCAAAAAGTGGCTAAGCAAAGATACTTCGATCACAACCTGCAAATTGGTAGACCAAGGGACTAGCTGAAATAGGTATGTCAGTTTTGATCAAATTTGGAAGACAATGAACAGAAGTGCACAGAAGATCATATGAATTCAGATAAGTATAATTTCAGTTACTATTCGGGAACTCTATGAATTTCATTCCTATAAGAAAAGTGGTCTAGGGTGTGGTACGTGTTGGCCACGGCCTGAGTAGTACATATAGAGGTATTGACGGAATATTACAGTAAAAAGTGGTATGGGGAAGGTAGCACATTATATCATGTTATATATAATAGTACCTTCATTTCATGGAATGATATATGCCAAAAGTGGTACATGTTGGCTCATTTTACAAAAAGCAAAAGATCAATATACGGTTTTTTTTTAAAAAAATTGCAATATCTCATAATTTCACTAATGAAACTGCTCTGGGTGTCTTAACAAAAAAATTCCTTACAAAATTTTTTTTTTCTAGTGTCAAAGTGCCCACTTTGGGGATTGGCTTTTATTCAAGATATATTAGACCTCAGCACCCTACATGAAGGGAAATCTGACATTCATACATTGATGATACAACTAGCCACACCTGCAACTTTTGGTTGCCTATTTAAATAGCCACCTGAAGGTTCTACACTAGCTGCTATACCTGTAATCCACATACTAGTGTTACCTATTTATCTTCTGCCTCCTGCTAGTCCATCTTGTATCACTAGAACACTGTTCCGGATACTAACTGCACCCTTAGAACTAGTTTATCCTCAGTGGGAAACTTGGTAGAGCGTTTTTCCATCCCATACAGGTATCATCTACACTTTGGTAATGTACGCATTCACTAAAGCGAACAACTTGCAGTTAGGGTAACCTGCAACCAGTATTGTACACAGACATTGTCCTGCTAATTTTACAAGGACACAGACAGTCCAGAACAGGATGTCTAGGACATGTCCACAATAATGTCCAATACAATATTGTTTGCGGACAATGTTCCACTAATTTTTAACTTTGTCCCTACTATGTCCAGGACATGTCCACTAGGTAAAACCAATCAAATTGTGAACTATACAGACCCTTGGTTTGTGTTTTGTAAAAAATAATAATAATTTACAATGGATACAATGAAATTTATTAGTTGGTGATTACGTGTTGATTTGCTGAATGTCCAGGACAAAAAAATTCTGGGCGGACATGTCCCGGACATTCCATCCCAGACTGTCCACTGTCCGCGTCTGTGTTCCATGACAACACTGCCTGCAACCACTAATATTACCTACTTCTGCCCTTGTAAAGTTCATATAACCCCAATACCGCCTATTCCTCTTTTGGTTTCTTTCCCCCAGTTGCTTTTCTATTTCCAATCAGTGGACCCGGAGGGTTGGGTTGGTCTGCCCTAGCGAACCCAGGAACTCCCATCCCCTGGTACATAATTTTACAACACATGCCCTTTTCCTCCAGTGCAACTCTGGCAGTCCAGTTGGTAGGGTTCACCATAAATCCTTTTTGTCTTAAGTCCGCTTTCAGTCAGTCTGAACTAGTCAGTTCCTATCCGATTTTTGTTTGGGTACCATCGAAAGTCAGCTACCTTTTTATTCGGGTCTTGCCAAGTATGGTTTCCTTTTGTCCTATGGTTCTGTGCATAACACAGTGCCTGCACTCCCAGGATTTATGCACTCCAGTTCTGTGTATAACACAGTGCCAGAGCTCCCAGTACAAGTTGGTATAACTCAGGAAACAGATTTGTACATCCATCCTTACAAAATTTTGATACATGTGCAGTTTGATTGTTCATATTGTATTGATTGTTGACATAAATTTATGCAATCTACTAGTATGTATTTTTTTTATCACACATTAATTCATGTTAATTACCTAGCCAAAACCTGTGCCATTTGAACTAGTAAAGTGCTACAAAACCCGAGCCATTAACAGGTCAATTTGTACGAGCATACGTTCTACCACGGGCCAAAAATCCAAGCCTCCTACATACCAAATATGGGTTTAATCTGTGCTACCAAAACCTGTAACTACGGTTCATTTTTCTTATAGGGCATGCAAATGTAATAATGTTAATTTTATCAACAGATCTAATATAAAATAGCCAATGACAATGACAAATCATACTAGTACAGACTGAGATTCGCACCCAAACCCACCCACCTGAGTAGAATCCAGTATCTTCAAAAACTTCATATCAAAGGTCAGTCTGCATAATGCAGTGTAGGAAACTACCAACTATTGCTACACATCGAATTCAGCTGATGACGATGATACCTGAAGCAATCATTGTTGCTTTTTCTGGGACATGTCCCATCTCAGTTTGTATATTAATTGCACTGATGTATGCTGCGCATTCTCAATAAAATCATTTAATAAAGTTTAATATCTGGTGTATTCAAATAATAATATATGACATGGTACAATATTTTTATTTATCAACGATAGTCAATCAAATTAAGCAATTGATTAAAATTGTATTTATATTAATTTTCTCTTCTGAAGTTAGCTCAATTAGGAATAATAGCTACCAATACTAGAAATGTATAAGCCCAACCAGTTTCAATTTTTGATTAAGAATACTGGAACAACAACAATAATGATAAATTAGACTTATCATTATCAAACTTATTACATATATAAAGAAGTCTATAAACCTAAGGAAAAGTGTGAACGATCTCTATGCAGTAACTGTGGTGCAATGTAATTACTGAAAAATAACAAAAATAGAAGCTAGGCAGTAATAAAAAGAGTAATAAGTAACCATCTTTGCTAACAAGTACTACACATAATAGTTTATTTTTTGGTTCCATTTAATTAGCAAACAATGTTCGTGGTGCATGTTTGTGATCTAACGCCATTTTTTTTTTAAAAAAAATGTTGATCTTGCAAAATATTATTATATTGATGTATTTGTTGCATGATTATTATTCTTAAATAATTTTCTAAAGTATTTATATCTTTAAATATTAAATATATATTCATTATTAAATAAAATCTTATAAAATTTTTTTAATAAAAATTTTTAAAATAAAAATAAAAAATTTTTTTCATTATAATAATAAAACCCGGGTTTGCAGATCATTTAAAATTATATATGATATGTAAACCAGAAAACTTACTTTGCTTGGCATTATATTAAATTAAAAAAAAAAAATTAATTAGTACAAAAATATTTTAATTAGAGCTATTTGAGGCACAAATCTTTTTGCACCAGCCTATAGTAAGTTGAATTTGATAATTGCACTGTTAAGTTCTGAGGGCATATAGGCCATATTATCTGTTAGCCAAAAATTATATATGCTAATTACTATTAAATTTATATTTATTATAAAATCTTCTTTTCCTCTATAGCTAAATATTTTTTATTATGCTAAACTATTTTGAATTACTAAGTAAAAATGTAGAGAAAATGTTTTCGGGTTTACTAAAATGCACCTATGGTGTTGAACACTATGTTATACAAAACTATTAGAATAGCCAATCAAAATTTAAGATTAGGTGTAACATAAAATTTTGTTTTTTTGTTTATTTTGTAAAAAAACATTTATAACTTAAAATTTTGCTTATGAAACCGCCTTTGGGGCTTTAATAAAAAAAATTCCTTGCTAAATTTTGGTATAAACTATGCCCCCTGCCCTATCCCAGGTCTCACCCTAACTCTAAGGTAATAAAAATTTATTTTTTGTTTTATAAAAGTTTTTTTTTGCTTTTGTTATATGAATTTGCAAATATAATTTACCTATGGTGCTCAATACCATATAATTACCGAAATGTTTTTATATATAATATAATAAAATTATTAAAATTGATCAAGTAGATTATAAGATATTTAAAATTTAAAATTTGCAACTATATAAAATTTTTTATATGTTTAGAGGAAAAAAGATTTCATTACTAAATAAAATATATAGTAATTTGCACTATAGTAACTGTATAATAATACTATAGTTTTTATACGGATTGCTAATTCATAACTTTTTGCTAACATGTTTCAAATACTGTAATTAAATAGTTTTGGTATTACAATACATGAGGTCTATTAGTTTTACTATAGTAATTACTGGTCTTTCTTTAATGTTATTCCAATATGAAACACAAATAATTAATATTTTTTTAAAATACTTTTATCAACTATAATATTATAGCTAAAAAATATGAAGCAATTATCTATAGAGCTATATTGATCAAAAGACAAGTTGCTATTTATTATTCTATTATACAAAATTGTCTGGAGTTACCTACTGTTGTGGCAACTTTCCTGTTAAAAATTGATAAAAGGCTTTAGTGCATTCTACTATTGCACATATAGAGGTTTGTTCTAGATTACTAATATTAGTAAACTTTTACTATATTCTTTTTTATTAACTTTAAATAGTTAATTGCCAATTTGGATAAGATCTGTACTATTTTTATATTTGGAATTGGGCAAACAAATATGTAAACAATATATTACCAAATCTGAATCTGGTTTGTATATATAAAATTCTTATATGTTTTAAAGATTTTTAAAGATATTTTTATTTATATCTTCTTACTACTGGTCTGATTTTGATGATTTTTTAATAGTAGGACTGTAAGAACTGCTCTACAATGTTCTTAGAGCCAAAAATTATTTACTTAGTATAAAAACTTTCCTAAAAGTCAATATTAGATTTACTAATATTTTGTTTACTTATTTGTTTATCTGTAATTCCAATATAGTAATAATATAGCTATAGTGCTAATCTTATCTGAATTGACATTAATTAGCTGCAAATTGAAAATGTTTGGACTAAATTTGGTTTGCTTTAAAATGGCAGCTTGAATTTTGAAAATTTAATTTTGTTTTACATGTCTTTCTTTTGCTAGTCATACAAAAAGTAAGTGAATTTGGTTACTAGTTTTAGCTTTATGTTTTTTGAATATTTTTTAGCAAATAGATAGAAATTATCTTTTCTTGACAATTTTCTTGAGTATAAACTGTTGTTTGAAAAAAATGCATCAAATATTTGTTAATCAGATAATTTATAATTATGCAAAAATAGTTTATTATATTTTTTTGAACATGGATGTTTATTTTCTAAGACTCATAAAGATTTTTTATTATATAATTAAAATTACCATTATTTAACTGTTCAAATATTGGTATTAGGTCACCAAGTAATGTATTTTGTTGTTTATAGTTTCAAAAATTTTGGCTAATTTTAAGTTGCTTGCTTATTTTGTAAATGTAGTTAATCTATTTAAATATATATTAAAACAATACATATTATCTGTGATATATGCACTTTCTGGTAACAACTAAGATAATTTTATTATTTTATATTGAATTTTGAAAATTTTTAATTATTATCTCTTAAACTGTATATTTTAACATATTTGTACGCTAAAATTTTTAAAAGAAAATTAAGTTCTAAAAAAAATTTTTTAATAAAACTTCTATTCTAATTGGTTATAGTAACTTTCATAAACTCAAGTTATATAGCACACTTCATAGTCACAGTGTGGATTACTTCATATGCCTAAATATCAAGTAAAACTTTAGCTAATAGCTATGAAGTATGCTTTGCAAACCAAACTTTGAGCTGCCATATTTCTATAGCATTGTTTCAAAAACCAATTAAATAAAGTTGTTATGAAGTATCTATAATCAACTTTAATATTGTATTATGAAAAAAACCTGTGTGTGATGACTAGTGTTATAGAATAGGTTTTAATTTTGGTAGAAATTAGTTTGAAAATTAGAACTTAATAAGGAAATTTTGTAATAACTGTATTTAGTAATAGGGATATGCGAAATTGATGTGCAACGACACTCAATGACGCTTAGCGATGCTTAGTGATGCTTAATGACGCTTAACGACGCTTAGTGACGCTTAATGACGCTTAGCGACGCTTAACGACGCTTAGCGACGCTTAGCTCAATATATATATAAACCCACCTTATTTCCCTTAGTTTTAGACAGATCCAGACATTGTATTTTATCTTTACCTTTATATTTATTACCCTCCTCTCTTATTATTAATAAACTCTTGGGATTTCTAAGGAACAGACACCTTGGAATAGCCCTCTTGTTAAATTANAGACATTGTATTTTATCTTTACCTTTATATTTATTATCCTCCTCTCTTATTATTAATAAACTCTTGGGATTTCTAAGGAACAGACACCTTGGAATAGCCCTCTTGTTAAATTAATAAACTGTCTATTATCTCTTGTTGTTTTATACTGAACTGCCTTAGAGAAGTGTGTAGTTTCTTACAGATATACTTCCCTCTTGCACACCACTTCACGCCCAAAGTAAGGGATCTCAGGAGCCGTGTGATTGTTACTCTATCGGAATTAAAGAAGGCTTCCAGTACTGCAACATTAGGAAGAATTTTTATAAGTGTCACATGCAGGTTCCTTTTTTAGTATTAAATTTGGACATCAATGTTCTATTACAATTCTATTATGATCTACATTAGATAGCTAATTTTTTAAAAATTATAAAAAAAATTTTATGAGATAGAAATTATATAGCATTTAACATGTGACATGCTTTTAATTTAGCTTAGAAAGTAGGGGGTAAAGCCTAATAAAATTTTATGCAATAAGTTTTTTAAAATTTTAGTGTACAAATATGAACACTATATAGTTTAAGAGATAAAATGCACCTATAGTGTTTTACACCATAGGTAAATTAGATTTGCAAATCTATATAATAAAAACAAAAAATAAATTTTTATAAATAAAAATAAATTTTAATTACTTTAGAGTTAGGGTAAGGCCTGGAATTTTATTTTTTATTTTTTATTTTTTTTTTTGGTGTTAAGGTGAGGTTTTGCCTTTATCTTTATTAATAAAATGTGTAAGATTCCTCATGGGGTTTCTTAAATTACAATTATTAAATATGCAAGAATTAAGACTCAGACTATAGATAGAAGTTTCTAGCTAATTTATCTGCAACCTAAACCTACTAGAGTGGTTAAAACTCACCTAGATTTGGATATGGAGAATAGAGTTAGTTGAAAAGCTATATTTTATCCAGTTATGTGACCATATGTCTGTTTTTCTGAGTGCTAAGCCTAAGGGTGGGCATGTGTTATTGTTATTTTCATATTGTTGGTCTGGTAAGTCACAAATGCAGCTGTATGTATATAGTGTTCTATTGTGACGAGAAGTATGTAAATGTTTGGTGGGTGTAGAATGGGGTTGAGGTAGGGCTTGTGTAGATTTTCAACGTGCTAAGTTTATGCAGTATGGTTTCCATAGTTGTTCATGAATTCTTTGTGAAATAAGTAGAAGAAGCTTAATAGTAGTTTTGGATGTGTTTTTGTATGAAGTATGCTGGGATATAATATTGATAAGAGATTTTGGAATGTAGCCTTGGATTGTGGTATAGAAATTTGTAGTATTAAATGGTGGAGTTTGTGTGGGTTAGAGGCAGTAGTGGGTTAGGAGGTTGTTACGTATCTGTTGTAGTTCGTAGGGGGATAGGTCAGGTAGGTCAGAAAAGGAGTATTGTGTAATTGTGTTATGGATNAAACTCTTGGGATTTCTAAGGAACAGACACCTTGGAATAGCCCTCTTGTTAAATTAATAAACTGTGTATTATCTCTTGTTGTTTTATACCGAACTGCCTCAGAGAAGTGTGTAGTTTCTTACAGACATAAAAGAAACTATACTTCCCTCTTGCACACCGCTTCACGCCCAAAGTAAGGGATCTCAGGAGCTTTGTGATTGTTACTCTATCGGAATTAAAGAAGGCTTCCGGTACTGTAACACTAGTTTAATCAACTAATTTTTTAAAAAATTGATTTAATCGATTTTTATCATATATTCTTAAAAATAAGCTACTCCAAAAATAAGCTACCCTCTGATTTTTTTCAAAGATCTTAAAAAACCTGTTAGCAGTTGCTATATATAAAAGTCTAAATTTACTAAGTAATCTCAAAAATGCTATTAAATAAACTTGTTCAAAATATCAAAATACATTTATAATAAAAATTTTATATTATTTAGATAACTTTTTATTAGTACATTTTTTAATTTTAAAAATATAACAATTCGAAAATAGGCTATTTTACATATTTTTGTATAATTTTTGGTTCAAAAAAGATAGCTTATTTTCAAAAATATATAGTATATTAGATTATATTAATTACAATAAATAATTAAATTAGATCCAGTTTATTGTTTATATTACATTTACTTATTAGAATCTAAAAAACATAAAATATAAAAAAATTAAGACAAAAAATTAAGATAATTTCTAAAGCTTAGTTTAAAAAGATTGATTGTAACTTAGCTTGCTAAACTAATTTTTAAATATCGACTTAGTTTAGTTGATAAATAATAATTAACTAAAATCTCAAATATCTCTTATATAGGTTATAACTAGAGCTACAAACATTTAAAAGGTCCAAGGTAGTACGTCACTCTTTATATCTTATAAAATTTATATATAATCATATTAAACGTTACGTCATATATGTCACATCAAACGTCATAGTATATGTTTATTGATATTCTAATGTCTGTAGCTCTAGTTATAACTGGATTTTGGCCAATTTTGATTTACTGTATTCTATGATGAATAAGTACCCTTTTTTTAAAATTTTAAACTTAAATATTTTGACAATTAAATAATTAAATTCAATCAAAATTTTTTTATTTTAATTTTATAAATTTATAAAATTGAAATAAAAGAAAAGGAAATTCTATTTTGACCCAGATTAAAGTGATCCTCTCTTAGAATTTAGGGTTAGTGTGAGCCGAAATTATATTAATAATAGCTGTGTTTTTATATTAACAAACCTCTAGCTAGTATAAACATAATTCTGGTTATTATTAATATAATTTCAGTTCACACTAACTCTGAATCTAAAAGAAGTTCATTTTAATTCAAGTCAAAATAGAATTGGGCTAAAAAAAATTTTATTAAATTTAATTATTAATTGTCAAGATATTTAAGTTTAAAATTTAAAAAAGGAGCGCTTATTCATGATTGGATATAGTATAATATCTTTAGAGAAAAGAGGTGTCAGAAAAATCTTACATGCTATATAAGTTATATAATTCTGACCAATTATTGTAAAGTACAAATTGAATATCTTTTGAGTGCTAAGCCAGCTTAGTCAAAAAAATTTTAAATAAACTATAGTTTAAATAAATTTTCTTTTATATTTATCATTTATATACAAAATTTTTTATAAATATATATACAACAATTTTTGCTAAAGATATATAGACTACTTTTAAGCTACTGTTGAAGTACTATCGACTTTTTTCTAATAAATCTTATGTAAAATCACTAAGCCAATATCAAAGTACTGTTAAAATACTGTATGCTTACTTTTTACAACACATACAAAGTTGAGAACTTATAAAATCGGCTAGCTGATTTTTGAAAAAAACGACCAACCAAGTTGAAAAATCGATTTAGTATAGATCAGATAACTTTGTGTGGATAGTATGTTGGTAATCACACGTTTATTTAATAAAAAGCAAACTGAAAAATACTATTGGTTTGCTAAATCTAGTTATATAGTCTTTTCAAAAAATTTCATGTAATTATAGATCTATGGTACTCATATGACACCAAGAAAAATAAGATTGAAATCTGGTTTTCTCTTGGATTCATCTTTTAATTTGAATTTTTATTACCTTAGCCTCAGATCACAATCATTAAAAAAGAAGTATTAATATGATTTGAAAAAACAAACTATAGTATTTTTAGTACCAGTATATCATGTAAAATTTATTTGATCCATTTTACAAATTTTTTTTTTTTTATTCTAGATCTGCAGTATAAACTTTAAAGTCATCATCTGAAATGAAATCTCACTTGTTTTGCTCCAAAGGTAATGAACTAAAATCATCAATTTCTGTAGAATTAGATATCATGCCAAATTTTACAACTGATTCTGAGTTTGTAAATTGGTTTTTTTTAGGTCTTCCATGAGAAGATGGATGCAGTAAGTATCTATGCTTTGCCATGTATATCTGAGTTGGAAAGTATTTATAACAATTAAACAACAAAGTTGATAATATATTATTTGACTGATAGATGAACAATAGGCATCATAACCTAGTATTTTAAATTTATCAGAGTATTGAAGAAGGTAAATAGGATTGATATAATGGCCATCTTGAGCTTTAGTAATGGGAAAAAGGAAGCTATTGAAAAACTAAAGAAAATCTATTGTTTTCTGTGCTCTAGCAGGTTTGCAACAATTTGAATTGTTACATCGTTTAATATCAAGTGAATACTGGCACAAATTGTAGTGTTTTCTATCCATAACCATGATACAAAGGTACTGGCAGATGTGTTGGATCCTTTTTCTTTTCTTTTTTTATTTCATTCTTTTCCTGTTCTTCATGAGCAAACTCAAGATTTATAAATGGGTCAGTAGCTTTATTGACATAAGTTGCATTCATATACTTTCCAAAGATGGGATCATGTACCATATATTACATAGTATTGTACTAGCATGGTAGAAATTTTGTGTTGCTAACTCTGTATCAATTGTTCTATCTTGACTATCAAGATGATTCCCAAAATGATTTATTGGTAAAATAATTCTGACCAGTTTACTAGAAAGTATGGACATACCCTTTCGACAAAGTTATATTTGAACTGCTCT
This sequence comes from Gigaspora rosea, assembly GCA_003550325.1. NCBI lineage: Eukaryota > Fungi > Glomeromycota > Glomeromycetes > Diversisporales > Gigasporaceae > Gigaspora > Gigaspora rosea. The sequence continues at coordinate 67,580 of QKWP01001217.1, read as the reverse complement.
AGAGCATACATATGTATAGTTAAGTAGTCTAAATCAATTTTTCTGCAATATGACTAAATATTTTTAAAATGATGTGGGTTCTCATCAGGGCTCTCATCAACCAATAATATCCAAATAGGCTTTATATTGTTATTTATTTTTAGGATTCCAGAATATTAATCATCAAATACAAGAGAGAAAAGATCTTTCATATAAGTAATTGATAATGTACTTATTTAGTATTGTTAAAGAATATAAGTGTACAGTCATTTTATATATGTACACAAAAAAAAATATTATTAATTTTATAAATCAAGTAAGGGAAGTGCAATAAATTACATAATTAGGGTTTACATAGGTCCTAACCCCCTAGTGATAGAGCTATTGACCAATCAAATTTTATAATATTTAAAAAAACTCAAAAACGGTTTTGACCTGAAAATAAGCTACTCCACAATTGACAAAAGTCACTTCATAGTAAAGTCTAAATTTTACTAAGCAAATCGATTAAAATCGCATAATTAACATTATTCAGCAGATCAAAATACACTTACTATAAAATTTTTATAAGTATTGGAGAATTTTTATTAATTGACTTTTCATTTTTACGTTAGATGGAAAAATTAAAATTTTTTAAAAAAATATATTCGCCCACAATTAACAAAAGTTGCTATATAGTAAAGTCTAAATTTTACTAAGTAAATCGATTAAAACCACATAAGTAACCTTATTTAGCAGATCAAAATACACTTACCACAAAATTTTTATAAATATTGAAGAATTTTTTATTAATTGACTTTTGATTTTACATTCGACGGAAAAATTAAAATTTTTTAAAAAAATATATTTGCTCACAATTAACAAACGTTGCTACATAGTAAAGTCTAAATTTTTACTAAGCAAATCGATTAAAATTACATAAGTAACTTTATTTAGCAGGTCAAAATACACTTACTATAAAATTTTTATAAGTATTGAAGAACTTTTTATTAATTGACTTTTGATTTTTACATTTGACAGAAAAATTAAAATTTTTTAAAAAAAATATTTATTTCAATATTATTGGCTATTTAGACTATATATATATAGGACATAATAGATGGGGGACCCCAGGACCCCGAAATATACATAGATAGGCCAGGTTAATTATAGGGTTACTAAAAAAGAAAAGATCTGCAGAAAAAACTTCAAAAATAAGCAAAAAATTACTATAAATAAAAAAGATCTGCATAAAAACCCTCAAAAATAAGCAAACTCATACCTAACCTATTTATGTATATTTCGGGGTCCTGGACCCCCTTTAGGAATTACGTAATTTACTGCACTTCCCTAAAAATATGGATACAGAAATGAATAAACAAAAAAAAAAGAGCAACAGATATCAAAAATGAATAATACTAACCATTGTGGTTTAACAAAAATCGCTATTTGTCCAGTTCAAAGATTATCATTTATTTCACTAGGTTTTATCATGAGATAAACTGATAGAATAAGTTTTTGATTGCTTCTACACACGAAATCATGATCAGGTACTTGAACTAGTTTACGCGCAGATTGTAAAGTACAAAATGTTCTACCAACTGCAAATACATCTAAGCCTATTTTAGATTTATTGTCCTATAAAATTATTATAAAAACATCTGAAAATATTTGAGCAAACTGTCTTGCTCCTTTTATGAAAACAAGCCAGTAATGCTCATTAAGATGTTCTTTTGTTTTATCACGTGAAATTCCAGTTACAAATACCCAAACAGAATGGTAGTATGCTTTGGTTTTTGAGCAGTGGAGCAAAAGGTAGTTGTTCAAGGTCATTCAAGCCATATATATTTTATAATTATTTTCAAGATTTTTACATAAATGATTTACTATTTTTACTTTTATAGTCTCTTTACGTCTATGTTTATTAGCTGATCACTAGCTGATCCATATTCTACCGATTCATAAATGCATTCAAGTAAATTTGGATTTTGGGTTATCTACTAGGTATATCATATCAGACAACCATCTGTTCTTCTTCTATTTGCTTAATTTTTTTAAATCAACATTTAGACTGATATTTAGCATTTTTTTTTAATTTTTTTACTTTTTTTTTATATATTTGAATTTTTGCTTTATGATCTGAAATTCTAGTAAGTAAGTCTTTACAAAGTTGTGAATCAGTTGTGATATTATATATATTTTCTAATTCTCTAAGATTTTTTTTTGCAAATTTTTTTAATTTAGCTGAGCCAATGTATTATTTCTAATTTCTTCTACAGAATGAACAGTTAATGGTATTATAATATAAAAAAGATTATCTGTTACATTGGGTTCTACTAGATGAAGCTGCAGATTGAAAATAACCTTGCAACTTTAAAGGTGTAGTCAAATATTGTTTTATAATGTTGTCAATTTTGGTGTCTTCTAATTTTTTTATTTCTCACCATTCTTTGTCGATAGCATCACAAATAATTAACTGACTTGGAACTGGTTTTTCAGTTTTTACCATGAAACTATATGCATAGGCATTACTAAACTTTTCATATTTGGTATTTGGTGATTTATAAATATAGGTTTATTAAACTCAGTTACACAATTTGTCACATCTAAAATTTTATAATATAATCTTTACAAATTATACAAATCGACGAAATTATATTTTTAAAATTTTCATTATAAAGGCCAGTTCTAGTATGTAGTGCTTTTTAAAACAAAATTGATGCTGAGGTTTTTATGAATCAAATAGTATAGAGAATGCCAAAAACAAAATAAACAAGGTTTGCCCTATTAAGCTTTGTGTCTTTGAAATGAATCAATTATTTTACTTTTTTCTGCTTGATTTTTCTCTAGTTTACAAATATTCAGTATAAAAAGTAGATTATTAGATGCACTAGAGCAAGAACTTTTTTCAAAATGCATCCGTGAAGAGCTAGTGCATTATAAACATATTAGAAAAAATTAAGAAAAACTTTTTTCTAGTAAGTAGATCACTTATCAATTCAATGTTTTTATACTATTCTTGCTAACCCTTTAATTATAAATCCTCTCACAATCAAAAAAAAAAAAAAACGATTGGTAAATTAACTACTAAACTTACCAGAAGAACCTACCAAAAATTAGCAAAAAGAAAAAAATCTACTAAACAAACCTGCCAAAAAATGAAATTATTAAAAGAACCTATTGAAAAACAACAATGGTCTACTAATGAATTTACCAGAAGAACTATCAAAAACTATTAAAAAACTTACTAAAAGAACTTACCAAAAATTGAAAAAAGACAAAGAATCTACAAATAAGACACCAAAAAAATGACAAAGAAGATCCACTAAACAATTTACTAAAAGAACCACTAAAAACAATGAAAAGCCACTGAACTTACCAGAAAAACCCACTGAAAATTGATGAAGAAAAAGGACCTACTAAATAAACCTGCCAAAAAATAAAATTATTAAAAGAACCCACCAAAAAACAACAAAAACACACCAAAGAACTTACCAAAAGAAACTACTAAAAACAACAAAGAACTTATTAGAAAAACCTACTGAAAATTAGCAAAGTAACAAAAAACCTACTGAATAAACCTACTGTAATTGAAATGTTTATTTATAAGGATAAATTAGATCTTTGTTAGAAGAAATTCAAAATGAATGGGCTTTTTATTAGATAGTTCTTAACAGTGAATCATGATTAGCATGTTTATACAAAAGAATTTTTACATCCTTTTTATAATTGTAGTCTTCTCCAATCTTATGCATAATAAGAAATACCTAGAAATATTCATAATGACTGATGTATCATGATGATAGAGCACATATGGGGTAACTACTATCATATGGTATACAATCAATCAATAAATAATAAACAAATACGTGATAAATAAATAATAAAGAAAAATAAATAAACAAAGTGCTAAATAATAATTAAAGAAAATAAAACTTCAATAACCATGAAGCGAAGGGTTCAACAGTTATCACGTAGTAGACATGTGACCATGTAGTTAGACAAAACTTAAAATAATCTACTATATTACACTTAGGGTTCTGCAATTTGATTTGATTTTCAAATATTTGAATCAAATATTTGATCAAATTCAAATTCAAATTTGACTATATTTGATTTGATCAAATTCAAATATGGCCAAATTTGATTTGATTTGACAAATATTTGATTTGATTTGAAAATTACTATTACAAATTCAAATCAAATCAAATTCAAATTCAAATATTTGAATCAAATCAAATTCAAATCAGGGTCAATTTGATTTGATCAAATTCAAATTGATCCAATATTTGATTTGATTTGAATTTGAGGAACCCTAATTACACTTCCCCCTCCTTTAAAATATGAGGACCTCCGAGCAAATTATAAATTCTATGCTAATAAAACAAATACATAAAAGGATACTAACTTAAAAAAAAATAAATAAAATTAAATGTAATATTATACCTTCCTTAAAGGTAAGCTCCTGCAAGCCAAAACTAAAGTTTATTACCTAAAATACAATAAAAAAAATCCTTTTTAAAACAAAATTTCATCAAAAAAAATTCTAATCTTACTCAAAATCCAGATGTAGTATTTCTCACTACAATTACTGTCTAACTGTCAGCACATTTGTATATTGCCAGACTTTTGAATATACTCATGTCATACAATTCTTACTAAAATTTCTAAATCTATCAAATTTCAAACAAAATTCTTCCCTTTTTATACTTTCGATTTCTGTACTCTGCTTTGATTTTCAACAAAAACAAACTATACATTAGAGTACTTTTAATTTCGAGAAAATATATCGTATAGCTGGTATCCCTTTTTATAATTCTTTTTCCATGTCCTGCACCTGAGCAAGACTATCATAACCATCCAAGATCATCGTACGTCTTTATATACATTATATACATTATTATGCTCAACTTCTTATTCGGGTTCAGGGCATAACAGATAAGCTGTTTATGTTTATATTTATATATATATATTTGTTTATCATTTATTTATTAGATGTTTTTTTTTTCTTTTATTATTAGATTCTTTTGGGGCTCCACTGAAATTGGATCGACTTCCACTTTCTTTTGTCTTGTTCCAACATGATCATTAGATTATCGTTGATCGATGATCTACTATAGTACTACTACAGTACTAACTCGATCTATTATCTATTTTCTAATTTTGATTTTCGCTTCTTTTATTCCAGAATTAGTCTTTCACATTGTGGCTAAAGTACTACATATTTCACCTTTGAACTTTCCCTTGGCGTTCAAAATTTAGATGAGATTAATGACTAATATGGGGTTTTTTTATATATATATTAACTCATTTTTTTTTGCTTGATATAGGTATTTATTCTTTCATATTTTCAAAGAATGTCAAGTCTTGTGAAACTTTAACTGGTGCAGATTATGTTAGAGCACACAAGACTCTTGGTTTATATAGATTATCGGGGCCTTTCTAGTAGTTCCTTCAACCAGAGTCTTAAAGTACATACACAAGGATTTTTTGACCTCTTCATTTCTGATTTGCTTCAACCTTAGGGGAGTAACAAAAATCAGGTGATTTTTTAGGAGGGGAGGGGGGTAAAAAAAGTTGAAATTATATATAAGAACCTGACTATTTATATATTGAGGAAGAGGGAGGGGGGTAGGCCTCTGATAAAAAATAATCAGGTGATTAATGACACTGCCCTTACCATTTTTTTTATGGAATAGTAATCAAGATTTTTTAAGATAAGTATTAATTTACTATATTTATAATTTTATTTTAGTTGGGTTATAATTTTTAATTAATCTTCTTTTTATTTATTCAGGGCAATATTATGATAAGAGTAGGGCAATAGGTAAAAGAACACTAATGTAACAAAATTGACCAGATTTTATTAGATATTTTATGGAATTGAAAGATTCTACCGAGATGTAGAGTGTAAGAACTAGTTTGTAAAGGTGACTTATACTAATTCTCCAAACTAATTATGGCTTTGAAATATATTTTTGTTTTTAGGACCTGGGTATTAACGTTTCATTTTTATTTTAGAGTTATTGACGATACATATTTGGGCAAACCATTTATTGACAACTATGGGAACATGAATTCGAAAAGATACGTGAGGCATAAATTAGGACTCAGTTACCTAAAGGAAATATGGATCATGTCTTTTATTTTGTAGGTCGTAGCCAAATTTGAATTGAAATTTCTTCAAGTAGATGATCTGATCCTGTTATTGTCGCCAAATATAATTAAAATGTTCGATTATAAGAATAAATTAGGTTTTTGTTAGAAGAAATTCAAGACGAATAGACTTTTTATTAGATAGTTCTTAATAGTGGATCATGATTAGCATGCCTATACAAAGAATCTTTACATCCTTTTTATAATTCTAGTCTCACCTATCTTATGCATAATGAGGAATGCCTAAGAATATTCGTAATGACTGATGTATCATAATAATAAAGCACATACAGAGTAACTACTATCATATTATACAATCAATTAATAAATAATAAACAAATACGTAATAAATAAATAATAATGAAAAATAAATAAACAAGTGCTAAATAATAATTAAAGAAAATAAAGCAGCAATAATCATGAAGCGAAGGGTTCAACAGTCATTATGTAGTAGATATGTGACTATATAGTTAAACGAAACTTAAAATAATCTACTATATTATACAACCAAAAAATGCCAAAAAAGTCTTACTAAAAAATTATAAAAAAGGCCTACTAAAAAATGAAGAAGAAGACGCATTTAAAAATTAAGGAATTTCACTAAAAAATAATAAAGACCTACTAAAAAAAACAAAGGAATTCTACTGAAAAATAATAAAGACCTACTGAAAAATAACAAAGACCTACTGAAAAATAAAGAAACCCTACTGAAAAATGATGGAAGACCTACCAAAAATAACAAAGAAATAACAAGATAGCTCCAGCAATAACTTCAGTAATAACTTGACTAAAAAAAATATTTTTTTCATTAAAAAAAAAACAGATTATTTATATAATTGCCAATCTAAAAAATAATTGGTTAATCATATAGAGTCATTAACTATTTATAATTTTTTATATTTTTTTATTTTAAATTTTAATTATATTATTTAAATTAGGATTTTGATAAATTTAGCAAGTTGCAATATCACAGGTTATTATTTAAAAAAAATCAAAATAATTATTAGTTAGAGTTAGGGTCCGAACCAGTATTAATACTAGAGAGTGCATATATATATACAAAATTAAGTACTAAAAGCTTTTAATTAGAAGCCCAAAACTAGGGTCCGTATTGGGCCGGGCTAAACCCGCAGGTTTTAGGATCGGGCCGGGTTTGTGCACGGGTCGGTCTAAATTTTAAAGTTTGTTTGTAAAGTGGGCCGGGTTCAGATCGGGTTTATTAAATATGGGACCCAGATCAGGTTTAGTAAATAGGCCCGGTACAGCCCAATAATACTCAGCAAAAAACTATAGCTATAGTTCCTATTGAACAATCTATTATAGCTTTAGTTGGATATTATATACTAAAATAAAATACTTTTTCAGTATAAAACTCTTCCGGTCACATAGATCGGCATGATATCTATAAGTAATTTTTTTTTACATTGCTTTTTCTTTTTTACTTGTAAACTAATTAAATTTGTTTTTTTTAGCAACCGCTTTAGCACTTTCTTTTCTCTGGTTTTGTCATCTTGGATTTTTCGTGCTTCATGGAGTCTTCGTATTGGAGCCGTCGCTTGGAGTTGTCGTACAATAGTGCTTTTGCTTATATATTGAAGTCGTCGCTTGAGGTCGTCGTATGGTAGAATCTTCGTAATATATTAGTGACTTCATCATTGTCGGTGCAGTGTTAATTTCGTGTTGCCATTTTTGACGCACTGCTGATCTTGTTAATAGGCGTCACTTTTTCTTTTTGTTTTTTCCTTTTTGTTTTGTTCTTTATTAACTCTTGCTTACCTTCCTTTTAGTCGTTGATTCATTACCGGTGCCACTGTTAATTTCAGTATTGTTGTTTTAGTGCTGTTGTTATCGGAGTCACACTGTTATAGTGCCCGCTATCGTTTTGATACTTCGTGGGTAGAGTGATAGATCGTGTGTGGGACTCTTCGGCAAGCTGTTATATTGATGTTTGGTTAGTTAGATTTAGGATTAGATTTAGTTTTTAGGGTTAGAGGTTCTGTTAAATTTAGAGTAGATATTTACTATGTGACAACTTTTGTAAGACCGATTATATTTGTTGCGTAATAACATTTTGGAAACAACGAATTTATTTTAAATACAAATAAATGCCACGGATCATAATGAAATCGAATTAAATGAAACGTGGGTTCCTATTTAACCCTTTAAAACCCACTTATACTTGTTTAATGTAAGCTCTATTCTAAAACTAACTCCCTTTAACCCTGCGTCCCGTCTAAATAAATTTATCTAAACCGATCATGCATTTTTATAGATCATATAACAGAGAATTTACTCCTGGAGTATAGCCTAAAAATTATATATATTATATTAATATAAAATAACATTTGACTTTTTTAAAAAAATCCACCTGGTCGAGTTACGAGAACCAATTTATTTATGTGCGTGGCCTTACTACTATATAGCTTAAAATTTTTTTTCTTTCAATTTGTTTTTTTTTTATGTGAAAATAAAACATTTTTAAAAATTTTTTTTTGTACTGATTCAGAGTCGGGTTACCCGGGTTTGGGCTCAAATTTTCAAACCCGTAATAAATTTGGACGGGTTTTGGGCCGGGCTTACAAAATAATTAGGCCCGGCCAGACCTGAACCCGTAACTTTTTATCGGGCCGAACTTGAACTTTGGGCTTGTAAAATATTTTCAGATTTGGGTTTGGGCTTGGAGATACCCGACCTGACCCAGCCCAATACGGACCCTACCCAAAACTAGTTTATATAATGAAATTTCAAATTATTTAAAAATTTTGAAATTTTTTTGTAATTTTTGTAATTTTTCGGTTGGTTTGTTATACAAGATTTTATAATCTAATTGGCAATCTATTAACCTGCAATATAGCAATCTGTGATATTTAACAACCTCCTTAAATTAATATTATTTATATTTAATAATTTATATTTTAGAATATAACTAATTTTAATTAGTAATTAAATTTGATACTTTAATTTATTTTTTTATTTATTTTTTTTTTCACTTTGGCAGTTTCGCTAGTACCTATGGCAGTTTACGGTACTTTATTAAGATACTAAGTATATCACTATATTAATGCACTTGTTTACTCCTAATTTGCAAGCCTGACATTATCTAGCTACCCTAAGGCGCCCAAGTGCAATCTACTACACTAGTTTAAGATTATTCAGAAACTAGAGGCTGTGTTAAACTAGCCTAAGTGCCATACCAAAATGGCTTTCCACCAAATAATATTCTATCACCTATTGCCGACATGCACAAATTATAAGAGCCTTGTTTCTGCTCTATCCTCCTTCTTTTTAATTCTTCGATATTCCTTTCACTTTCATTAGTAGAGTTTTCTGTATGTCTTGAATTAGGGTCCCTCTTCTGCCTTTTCTTTTTAACAATACTTCTTGAAAACGGACCTTCTTTTCCTGTTAGTTTCTTTTGTGCGTCCGCTGGATTCCTTCTTTTTGTTCCCATTTCACTATTTTAACGTATCTCTCTCTCCAGATGATTTCATGAAAATAATCCCATACCTTAAGAGGAAATACTACAAGATCAATTTCATGTCGTTACTTGTAAGGCCTAACTTAAATAAGTCTTCTTCAGTACATGTCTTATATAAGCCCCTTATAAGGCCTTCTCTTCTTTCTTTTTTTCTCGTGTATTGGTACCGAAAAGAGAATCACGGAGCTGCTGTATTGAAACTTCATTCCTTCTTTCATTTTCATTTAGAAGCACAAGTATGTATTTGACAAATATCTTCACAATCTTTTGCTACCATATCTCTTGAGCTTCACATACTGCCAAATGTTCCTGAGTTTCCTTGGCATCTTTCCCTTATACTTTATATATATCATCTTTATAGAGATTAGAATACTTTAATTTATAATTAATATAAATTTAAATTTAAGATTAGATTTAAATTTAAAGATTAGACTTAAAGTTAAATTAAAGTAAATTAGAATTAAAACTTTATTTATAATTAAACTAGCTGTAAACCCGTGCAATAATGCACAGAAATAAACTTATAAAATTTTTAAAAATAATTTTAAAATAAAAATAAATATATAGTAAAACTTTTATAATTAGTATAAAAGTATTAGATTAATAATACGCTTTTTTTTTAGTTTTTGTTTTTTTCTGGTTTTCAAATAAACCCAGGCTTGGTTTAAATAAGCCTGTATTTGGTTCAAATAAATACTTTCTTGGTTCAAATAAACTTATTTTTGGTTTAAATAAACCTATTTTTGGTTCAAATAAAGCTAATTTTGGTTTAAATAAACCGATCTGGTTCAAATAAACCTTATATTGGTTTAAATAAACAATTTGAATCAAATGAACCCAATTTTGGTTCAAATAAACCTGATTTGGTTCAAATGAACCCAGTTTTGGATCAAATAAATCTGACTTGGGTTCAAAAATAATAAGTTACCAAAATAGTAATTGTGTAATATTACACAACATTAGCAGTATGTAACTAACAATTATTTTTGTGAAAACAGTACAATGAGCTTTTGTATAACCTATATACATATATTGTATTACACAAATTATATTGCCCAATCATATAGCAGTAAAAATAGGTAACATAATTTAATATAATTATTTATATTGTTAGTTTAAATGTTACCTTGCAGCTAAATGTTACACTTGAATTTTTATATTACATAGATATATCATACTAACATAACATTATATATATAATTATAATAAAGCAATTTATTTATTAATTATAATAAAGCAATTTATTTATTATTTATTTATTAATATATTATTTATCTTTAACCAACCCAATTTCATTTTGTCTATTTTAGTCACGTCCCTAAGCTTAACCCCACTTCTAACTATAAACAACCCGATCACTAACCCTACTAACTAAAAACCACTTTTAACTACCCGATCCCTAACCCTAACATTATATCTAATTAAAAACTACCCAATCCCTAACCCTAATCCTAGTTCTAAAACCTATTTTTACCCGTCCGATCCCATTTCTAGTCTAGCCTTAAACCCAATTACTAACTAAAACTCATTCCCACTATTCAATCCATCTTTCCACTATATTTTCTTAATTCCACAAATGTGCTATCATGCAACGTACTGTGGTAAAGGAAATAAGCTGTAAATTACCTTACCCAGTGTTTCGACCATTCATATACCAAATTGGTCGTGGTTTAAGGGTAAAAAAAAGTTTCGTTAGAGGCAGTATTATAAAAAGAAAGAACAGACCAAACCAAAAGATACCAGAAAAACCAATCTGACTCGCCAAACGCCTCTATTATCTAAGCCAAACGCTAGTTCAAAAATGTATCGAATTGGAAGTTATATTAGAGCCACCGGTATGTATCACTATAGAACACTAACACCAACCTAACTATTTTAGCGAAGTAAATCACCAGTACTAAAGACGAGCCAAAACACCAGTAATAGAAACTACAACAACCAGCAGCAACGGATTCAACAGCAACAAAACCTATAACGAACGCGAAAAGTAGCAACTACAAAACCTCAAGAATACAAAGAGCGTTAGTGGATACGTTCACAAATGAGTAAGACAAAGAAATTTTACAGCTTATAAGAAAAACAACTTAACGCACTTAACAACACCACCGAAAGCGACGGCACCACCTAAAATGACGACACCAATGACGAAATTACCTGCAAATAGAATAAGAAAAAGGTTATCATTAGAACGACTAAGAACAATTATTTAAGTGAAACCCAACGCAACTACACAAGACATTTCATAAATTGCCGAAATCATAACACAATACTCCAATAACGGTAGCTCTAGTAACGACAAACGATTTCGATAGAGACGCGCCAAAAACTGCGGAACCATGAGAACACAATAAACAGAAGCGACGACGCCAAAACGACGATACAGTACCTATGGCTAGAAAAAAAAAAGCAAAATGAAAAAAATTAATTACCCCTGATCAATGTTTATATATCCCATGATTAAGTCATGTTATACAGGATCGTGGGTACAAAAAATATAGATGTACCCTACGGGTACATCTATATTAACTCTATAAATAAAAATAAAATTAATAGTTTAAAAGACCAAATTTGCTTTTTTTATTTATATAAAAGGTAGTCAAATTTTATATTTAATTATAAATAAAGTTTTAATTCTAATTTAACTTTAATTTAAATTTAAATCTAATATTTAAATTTAAATTTAATATTAACATATCAGCAGATTTACACAATTGGACCTTTTTTCAAGACACTGATTTTCATATAATTTTGCAAATCAAACCACCTTATCTCTAAGATCTAATGGGTTGGCGCTTATCTAATGGGTTTATTTATATTGATCAGTTATTTGTTGATTATCTAATCATCATCTGACCAATGAATTTTTGTAAACAATCGAATTTTGAGGACCATTTTTAGGGCCCAATTTCAATTCTGTAAATCTGCTGATATGATTATAAATTAATGTAATAAATTTAATTACTAATTAAAATTAGCTATATAAATTTTTAGTAGCCAAATTCAGATTTTATTTTTTATATATATGAAAAGGACAATTTGAAAATTTATAGTATAAAATATTAGCTAAATTTTCAAATTGACCTCTTTATATATATAAAAAATAAAATCTGAATCTGGCTGCTAAAAATTTTTATTGGTTGGGACTAGGTTGTCCACACTATAGTAATTAGATTTTAAAAATAAGTATTTTTAAACTTTTTAAAGTTTTATTTGCTATAAAGTAGACTATACTTTATACTATTTGTAGTTATTAGAACTATTATTACAATATAGCAAAAAAAAACTGCTTTGTTATTATTTTTTGAATTAATTGCTTATAGCTAGTTAAATTAAAAGCATTTTTTAAATATTGAACCTCTTTTAAATTAATATTTAGATACTAAATATTTTGTTTTGTATTAATAAATAAAGTTTTAAAAAAATTTTAATAAAAAAATTTTAATTGTATAACCCAACTATATAAAAAATTTTGATTGGTTAATTACAGGGTGCAATTATAACATATATATATCAAATTATTATACAAAGTAGTATTGTATATTTACTAATAAATTTATTTTATAGTTTTTTAAATTGTTAAAATTAAAATATTATATGTTTTAGTTTAAATTTTAATTATATTATCTAAATTTAATATTATTTATATTTAATAATTTGTAGTTTAAAATATAACTAATTTTAATTAATAGTTAAATTTACTACTTTAATTTTTAAATTTAAATTTAAATTTAAAGATTAGATTTAAAGTTAAATTAAAGTTAAATTAGAATTAAAACTTTATATATATATATATATATATAATTATAAGCTAAAAACTTTTATTTCAAAGCCCAAAAATATTTTTAGAGGGTTCTTTTTTCTTCGGTTTGTTACACGAGATCCGGTGATTTGATTGGTTGATCATCTATAACTAGGGTTAATATTTTATTTAATAAATTTTAAATTTAATTTAAAAATTTATATAAAAATTAATAACGTTTTATTTTAAGTAAAAATTTAAATTTTAATTTAAGTAAAAAATTTATATATTTGCGGGCCGGGCCGACAAAAATTTCTGATAATAAAAGCGGGGCGGACCGGGCCGGGGCACAAAAATAGACAATTTGTGATCTCGTACAAATAATCTATATAATTTCTTTAAAAATTGTAAAAACATGTAATATTATTAATATAACTCAAAAAAAAATAAAATATACTATACAATATATCAATATATTATCAATATATAAATAAAATATTCGTATGTTGCAATTAGTCAATTTTGTGGATTTGTAAATTTAAGGATTTAAATAAAGGAAAATTCCTAGATGTAATTACAATTTGCAAATATTTTAAACACCGGTTTAGCCAATCAAATTACTTAAAAAAATATAAAATTTATACATATTGTCACAATTCAATTTTATCTAAATATTCGAATATAAACAAATTGTTGATTAATTAAAAATTTAGATTGTCATGATTGACAATTGGGTCGGATTGACGTTTGAAATACAAAACATAACCTAACGCTAACCCCACTATTTAACGTCAATTGTCGCCATTTTGTGAATGAATACTAAATTAGGTAACTATGACTATATCAGATGACTAATAATATTCTTAATAAGTTTAAAAGTTAATGATAACGCAAGTTACAATTAACAAAACGTGACAGAATGACACGTACAGGAGATTCTAGTATATCCCCAAACAGATCTGTGTAGTATCTGTGTAGTATCTGTGTAGTATCTGTGTAGTATCTGTGTAGTATCTGTGTAGTATCTGTGGAGTATCTGTGGAGTATCTTGTATATAGTATCTATCTTGTATATAGTATCTGTGTAGTATATGTGTCTGTGGGCGCCATTAATAAACACACATTCCACGTGTATGATGGGTCACACTATTAATATTCGTATGTATGTTATATAATCGGATATAACAATTACAACCCCTGTTATTCTTTTATTGGTGCATCATTTTTATATAATCAGATTCAAACATGATACCAATCACAACGATATTGACAATGCGTAAGTACAAGGAATTCTTGGTTGAAGTTTTAAGTCAGTGAGAAATAAATTCAATATGAGTTTGACAGCTTGTGAAATATAAAAAAATTTACCAATCGTTTTTTTTTTTTTTTTTTTGATTGTGAGAGGATTAATAATTAAAGGGTTTGAATAAGACTTTGTGGTTTTACTCGTCACTAACAATCTAAATATAAATTATATAAATTTCATAAAGATTATCTAATGACAAATACGATTGGTCTTTGAATGCAGATTATAACGTAATTTTTAAACCACTACTATCCTTAAGTTTGGATTTGCTAACCTGAATATCTGCGACCAATAAAAACCGCAGAAAAGAGGAAAGTGGTGACAAAATTAGATGCCTTAAGTTTTGCTGATGGTGTTTTGCGCTATTCTCCGTTAAGATTTTCCTTACTTCTCATTGCGCATCAATATGCATACTTATCAATGGTAAATCCAAATATGAAAAAGTCTGCATTCACAATGTATCAGTTTCATAGTTCGTTTGAGTCTCGGGAAAAACGAATTATTTGTTGATCTAAGAGGCCATGTGTTTTCACAATACATATTCAGTACGACCTAATTCTTCATTATTTGAAACGTCAAAATTTTGAATAATGTAAATTATCATAAAACGAATCCTAAAACTGCATTGCCTTTTTTATTTTTTTCTTTTTTATTTTTTTTTTTTATTTTTTTTTCTTTTTTTCATTTCTTTTTTTAATTGGATTATGATTATGATTATTAATTTTTTAATAATGTTATAAAAAAATATATTTATATAAATGTCTTTGCAGTCGACGAAAACGAAACAGTGAATTTAAGCATCAAAAAAAAAAAATTTTTCTTCCAAACCTTTCAAAAATATATGTATCACGATTACCAATTCTATCCTAAACGATAGATCATAATTCTATTAAATTTTACGAATTCATTATTTTTTGCATATCATACCATACAATTGTTAAATAATAATAATCACTATTTTTATGAGATAAAAAATAAAATGGTTTCTAAATCAAACATTTCAGAACTTTCCTCAGCATTTCGACCAAATGCACCAGACGATAAGACATTTCAAGCAGTTTTTCGCGCTAATAATTATTTTACGAAAAAAGATTACGAATCTGCTATAGGTTTGTTAATCCTGTTAATTAATTTATTGGTTAAATCTAAATGAAATAAAATGAAATAAAAATGAAATAAAAATGAAATAAAATGAAATCTAAATGAAATAAAATGAAATAAAATAATAAAATTGAAATATTTTTTAATTTATTAGAAGAATATTCCAAAGCCTTATCAATTTTACAATCTAATCCGGAAACAAAAAAGGCATCAGACTTTGCTGCACTCGTGTTTTCTAATAGGAGTGCAAGTTTTTTTCAACGTAAAAAATGGAAGGACGCAGTAAAAGATGCAGAACAAGTTATTCGAATAAGACCTGAATGGGCAAAGGTATTTAAAAAAGCGTGCAAATCATTAACGATGAGTATGCGCGATTATTTATTTACCAATTGTATTAATTGTATTTTTTTAGGGCTATTTTCGAAAGGCCGAAGCTCTTATGCAATTAGAGAAATATGAAGAAGCGTTAGATTGTTACCGTGTCGCACAACAGAAGGTGAGACTCACCCTTATCATAATAAATAATATATAATATTATATATATGTATAATAATTATTACTATTATTATTATTATTATATGTTTACTATTATTAATTTATTAAATATATATGTTTATCATTATTATTAATTTTTATTTTAATAATATATATATTTATTATTATTATTATTATTAATTTGTTATCTTATCATTGATTTACTTTTATTATCATTGATTTATTTTTATTATTTTGTATATATTTATTATTATTTAGAATCCACGTAATACACAAATTCCACTTCAGATAGAAAAAGCCTTAATTCTAAAAGATAACAAATCAATGGGTAAATTAGTTCGCGTTTCATTTATTTTGTTTTATGTCATGGTAAATTTATTTAAGTCATTAACACGAAAAACTACTACATAAATCAAGGTTTAACAATATTCTCATTGGTGCCCGGTCGCGATATATGCATATCAAAAAATTCAATAACCAACAAAATACAAAGTAAAATATTCGATTTTGCTGTGAAAATGAAAAATTTGATTTATATCATTGTTGATAATGAGACAAAAGAGTGTATTGTCGTTGATGCTGTAAGTATTAAAAAAAAAATATATTGCATATACTCTTATTTTTTTTTACATATTTCTAATTTTTAATTATATTAATACATAGTGTTGGGACGTTGATGGGATCATAAAATTTATCAAAGACAGACATTTAAAACTTGTTGGCGCTATTGTAACCCATCACCATTTCGATCACGTAGGAGGTATTATGCATATGCCGATAATTTCTATAACCAATATTATTATTTTTATTTACTGGTACATTCTTATATATAATTCTTATGTATTAATAGGAAAACCACCTCCACCATTTAATCAACTACCAATAAAAGTATCAGGTTTATGCGACTTATTAAAACGTTTTCCAAATTTAAAAGCTTACATACATCCTTTAGATATTCCATATGTGCTTAAATCAAATCCTGAATTATCGGTCCTATTTACTCCAATACCTCTTTCAAAATTACCAATTAGAAATCGTCAGTCTCATTTCTGTAATACAAATATCATTTCGTTGATAATAAATTTTACTCTTAATTCCTCTTCAGCTTTATCTAACACTAATGTATCAAGAATAATTCCAACTCCACATAATTTCACACTTTCATTGGGTAACTTTACTCATTTAAAATTTCTTCATACGCCAGGACACACCGAAGGTAGTCAATCAATATTGGTTAATGACACAAGGTTATTTACCGGTGACACGTTGATGTGCGGATGTACCGGAAGGCTGGATCTGCCCGGTGGCAATTTAAAACAAATGAAAAAAACTTTGAGAAAAAGGCTTGGCGAATTGGATGATAAAATTGTAGTCTATCCTGGTCATGATTACGGCGGTGATTGGACTACAATTGGAATTGAGAAAAAAAAAGGTGTTATTGGAAAGATTAAAAGAAAATCATAAACACGATAGATAGTGGCTATACAGGAAGTTAAAAAGATTTTTAAATATTTTTGGTTTTTATGTAAGATATAAGTTATAAAAACATTTACAAAGTAATAGATTTTTTAAGTTTAATTATACTAGTAGAGTAAAATAAGATATTAAAAAAAAAAAAAATTTAAATTAAAATTAACTGTATGTATTAAATTATAATATTTACTAAAATTGGCTAATAGTATGTATAGTGACGATCACCTAATCTAAAAATAGGACGGACATTGCTGCACCGTAAAGTCTTCGCTACGCTTCGGAAAATAATACAGTAATTATTACCTATAATTTACATTAATTAATTTAGATATAATATAAAATCAAATTATTTTTTTTTTAAACCAAAAATTAATTTTTTGTTAATACAGTATTAGAATTATATTAAGGTTTGAAATAAAATAAGAGTATAATTTATAATAAAATTTTGCAACCAATTTTTTTTGTTAAAATATAATAAATGATTTTATAAAACTAAATTTAAAAGTTTTTTGTTAAATAAATTTTTTTTTTCTTACTTTTTGATTTATTAAATATATATGTTTTAATATATAATATTTTATACTATTATAAGTACTAAAGCTAGAACTAATTTATTTTTAGATAATTAAGAACCTTGCTACATGTGGGCATAGTAGCTAATATTAGTGCAATAGCCAACTTGGGCAATGTTGTACATGGACATTGTTCTGCCAATTTTATAGAAATATAGATAGTTCAGAATGGAATTTCTGAAAAATGTTTGCAATAATGTTTTAATACAATATTGTATATATACAATGTTCTACTAATTTTTAACTTTGTTTTTACTATGTTTAGAACATGTCTGCTAGGTAAAACCAATCAAATTGCAGAATTATACAGACACTTGGTTTGGGTTATATAAAAACTAATAATTCAGTGGTCTACCATAATTGTGGACACTTTTTAAAATTTTATAAGTTGGGTTCGGGTAAGTAAACATAGCTATATTACATTTTAAGCAGTTCTCAAGGTACAATATACTAAAATTTCACATGATTTCATTAGGTCATGTGGAAGATATGCAGAAAATTTGATGAACTTCTATTTTTGAATTTGACTGAAAATCAATTTTTAGATTTTTCTGGATTTACTAAAAAATTCTTGTTTTAGATTAACTTAAAATTTCGCCCATATATAATATGACATCATGCAAATGTTGTGCAATATAAAAAAGGCTAGGTTTGTATAGCAGATTGGTATAATAATACATATCCTTTTTTGTTTCACAAAACAATGGGATTGTCATAAAGATTTAATAAAAGACCAATAGGGTGCAATAAATTATGGCCACCAGTGAGGTGATTTGGTTCGTACTATTGCTGTAGCTGTTGGGTGCAGCAAATCCGTAGTACAAAATAATATTTATATGTTTTATCAGGTGGGCAGAGACAAAAAAAAAAGGCTCAGATATCCTAAAAAGGCATAAATTAATATACTACCTGAATATTATCATAAGCTAATTACAAGTATGCCTGATCGGGTTGCCGCTTGTATTAAAGCAAAAGGGGACTTATAAAGTATTAAAATGGAAATAATTTTTTTTTTTGTAAAAAAAAGGGGTTTGTAATATAGTGCACCTGCACTGCAGTGCACCCCTTTTATGTTACTCAAAATTTTACTAGGGTAACCCCAGTTGCGTTATTAACAAAAAATGATCCTTTCCCAATTCTGTACTAATCTTAATCCTAACCCTAATCCTAACTTTAATTTTGACTTTAATTTTAACTTTAACTTTAGCCTAACCCTAGCCCTAACCCTGACTCTAACCCTAACCCTAACCCTAACCCTAACTCTAATTATTATTTATATTTGTTACTATAGGGGTGCACTGCAGTGCAGGGTGCACTATTTACTAATTTCCAAAAAAAAAATGTATAAATAAAAAAAAATTTTGAATTTGGAGTTTTGGTCAAATGAAAAAAAACAATTTTTATAGTTTTTTTGTATAACTTTTATATAATCTAATTAAATTACACAAAATTTTAGTATATTATATTTTGGGATCTACCAAACATATAACATAAATTTCGTGCTATTTTACTTACCTGATTTTGAGTAATAAATTTTTAAAAAGTATCCACAATAATATAGTAGGCCACTATAATTTATAAGGGATACAATAAATTTTATTGGTTGGTAATTATATAGAGTTGAGTCAGTAGAAAAAAGACAAATTATTTTTAGTAAAATTTTTTTAATTTTTAAATTAAAATATTTTAAAAATTATTTAATCAAATTTGCTAAAAATTTTTTTTATTTGAAATTATATAAAATTTTTTTTTTGAAATTCAGCAGCCATGCCACAACTTTTATTTTAATCAATTATATAATACCAGTACAACATGATTACCTACTTTTGAGGTTAATATATTAAAGTGCGACCCACTCAGGTGTCCTAAAGATCCTTAAATGTGACCTGCTATATCAAATATTTCTCTCATCAGAGACCCCTTCTCTCAATAGATTTAGAGTACCCGAATCACTGATTGGAGTTTGCCACT
Source organism: Gigaspora rosea (assembly GCA_003550325.1). NCBI lineage: Eukaryota > Fungi > Glomeromycota > Glomeromycetes > Diversisporales > Gigasporaceae > Gigaspora > Gigaspora rosea. The sequence continues at coordinate 47,332 of QKWP01001217.1, read as the reverse complement.
TGTCATAACCACCTACTTTCTAACCCTTTTCTCCTAACTTTTCGAGCAGCAGGATTTTGCCAGAACACAAAAAAGTATAAGGGGAGTAACAAAAATCAGGTGATTTTTTAGGGGGAGAGGGAGGTAAAAAAGTTGAAATTATATATAAGAACCTGACTATTTATATATTGAGAAAGAGGGAGGGAGGGTAGACCTCTGATAAAAAATAATCAGGTGATTAATGACACTGCCCTAAAGAAAATAAAAGGAAAAATAAAATGGGGGAAATCTATACAATCTAAACAAAAAACCAAAGTAATAAAACATAAAAATGAAAAGATAGAAGAAAAGGGCACAAAGTAAACAACTATGACAGTACTATTTACGCCTGTGCCAGACGATAAAAATTATATAATACTGCACAAGGAACTGCCTCATCTAAGTATTATATGTACAGATTAAGAAAAGAAAAAAGGAAAAAAACTACACCTAATAGAATATTCTAAAAAGAAATTTCTTTTCGAATTTTACTTCAAAACATCTCACGTATCATTTATTGTTTATCTCAAAGGACCCAATTTTACTCGTGACTTGATTCTGATTTGGTAGGCATGTATTCAATTCGGAAGGAGTAAACACTGCTGATCTTTTGGAGGTGGTAACCAAAATGCTCACTTTTTTGAAATTTCGAAAAGACCAAAGGAGTGCAGGAAAAGAGTACCAAATCTAAAGGATTTTGACAGAGTTACGCTATATAGAATAACATATCTAACCAAGCTTCTACTTCTATTTTCATATCCATAGGACTTGACAAAGCTCCAGAGTTTTTCTACTATATCTTTGTTTGATAGTACCAAAGCTTGCCAAGGTGCTTTGCTTAAAAGTCTGCATATCTTTTTCATCTCTATTTCAGAAGCAGAATATCCAGTGAATGGACTTTGTACCTGATAGTAGCTTGGTGAAGTTTTGTTGTGTATAGATATGTTAACTATAGAGTTTTCATAGATCGGTATTCTTGGAAAATTTGGTACAAGAGATTATCGGAAAGAGTTGCTTAGATTTTTATGAATTATATAGAATTAAAATAAAAAAATATTATTATTTATAAAATAGTTGTTAAAATGTTTAAGCTTAAAGTTAAAAAAACTTTTATTTAGAAAAAATTTGTTCCTTTTTTTACTGACTTATTTCTATATATTAATTTGCTAAATATTTAGAACAAAAAAATTCTATGAATGTTCTATTTTGAAATATCTGCTATTTGTATCTATATTTTATAACAATACTAAACTTGAGTACTTTCTTCAAAAAAACCAAGTATTAATCTAATATATTTTTAGCAGTTAGGGGCATCCATAAATAACATTATGTACCCTCTCATAGTAGCACTTGACCCCCCTCTACTATATAAAAAAATTTTTCAAGATCTGTATATTTATATATAAAATTTTACAAAAACTTTGAATATATTGTAACATAGTGATCTGATTTGGATGATCTAGGTACCATTCAATTCGTCTCAGTGAGACAAATCTAATGATACCAAAATCATTTCATTTGGATTACTGGATCAATGGTTATTCACAAAAAACTATTGATTTTATAGTTATTTTATAAGAAAACATAATAACCAATATTATCCTTCAGGCCATTATGATCTGCATCGATCAATAATATAATTATTATTTATTTATAAATTCCAATAGTATCGGAATTTAAACTTTATTAAGCAATTTTATATATCTTATAGTACTGATTACATGATATATATCGCATAATATAATTTTACTTAAAAATTACAGTACTAGTAGTAATATAATAGTTGTTGATAATTTGAGAATTTTGTTTTTTTCTCTTTAAAGGTTGATGGCCTCCAAGTGTTGGATTTTTTTTGAATGCATTAGGATGAGGGTTTTCAGAACCATAAATACCAGGTCTGGTTTGAGTAATAGAATTAGTTTGAATATTTAATAATGGTGTACGATTTTGTGAATCAGAATTTGTTTAAAAAAAATTAGCATAATTAATTATTAATTAAAGTAAAAAAAAAAAAAAAAAAACAATTATAAATTTGCACTACCAGCTTTTCATTATCTTGACCATTTGATTATCGTAATCATTTAATTCAATATTGTTGTGATCATCTGATTCAATGATATTCTTATTGTTTGGTTCAATATTATCATAATCGTTTGATTCAAAAGCTTGTATGTTTGGGTTGGTCTAAATTTAAGTAACAAAAAACGTCAGTTTATACTAATACATACCAATTTATAAGTAATTTAAATACTGTAAATTACCTCAATGTTATTTATACCAGAATTAATTATTGCCGATAAACAATCTTTCTTTTGTTGCTTAGAAGAATGTGAATAAATTCTAACAGAAGTTTCGCTTTTATGACCAGTGATTGACATTAAAGTTGAGTTAGATGTTTCAAGTTGATATAAACGTGTAATTGATATAGTATGACCAGAATGATTGATGATATTTCGATCTTCAATTTTAATATTACAGGTTTGGCAAATTTGCTTTAACATAGTATTTATCGTATGATTTTCAAGCTTTTTATCTTTGTACCATGTATCTCCTAAAATAAAAATAAAGTTAATAATAATACAGTACTTAGAAGTAATCGAAAAAGAAAAATTAAAGTATCTTCTTAATTACCAATCGGATTTTTTGCTAATTGAAGATGTAAATTTAACGTATTACAATTTGCAGATCATTTAGAAAAATAAAGCCGAATATCATGAACAGGTCCAGGTTTTCCTATATGATCTGGTGGAATTGGAATACGGTACTAGTTGCATTACCATTATCATCTAACCTTCCCTGATTATTTTTTTGAAACCATTTTGTAAAAATAATTCCGCCATTAGGAAGAAATTTAAATTGTGAAATTTTCATTAGACCATGCTCACCACCCCGTGGTGCACAAAGCATACACATCTATATAAATACTCGATATTGTAACCCTTGAGCATCAGATGCTGATACACTTGGATGATTAAATATAAGAGTAATTTCTTCTTCAGTTAATGGATCATGATGTTGTGGAATAATTCTATTTCATTTCAACTGTTTCATTTTGCCAACTAGTATGTTCCACAAATTTCTAAAATCATCTCTGTGTGATAACTTAAATTTTGTGGAACCAACTTGTGCATCGTAGATCTATTGACTTAATAGAATTAGAGCATTTTTTAGAGAAGATGGTGAATATTCTTTTCCAGTTTTAAGTTGCCACACACCAACAACAAATTCTTGCATCTTTCGTTCAAGTTGTGACTTGTTAGTTATAGTTTCAACATCATAGATGTATCCAACTTTCTTACACCAATTCTTAAGGATATTAACCCATTTCTCAATAGACTTCGAAGTATTTTCTGGAACCTGTGACTTTGTAATTTGGTCTAATTCTTCTGTTGATAGCAAATAACTTTCTTTAATAAAATTTGTACGCTATATATATATTAGGGTTCCTCAAATTCAAATCAAATCAAATATTGGATCAATTTAAATTTGATCAAATCAAATTGACACTGATTTGATTTTGATTTGATTCAAATATTTGAATATGAATTTGATTTGAATTTGAATTTTAATAGTAATTTTCAAATCAAATCAAATATTTGTCAAATCAAATCAAATTTGGTCATATTTGAATTTGATCAAATCAAATATAGTCAAATTTGAATTTGAATTTGATCAAATATTTGATTCAAATATTTGAAGATCAAATCAAATTGTGGAACCCTAATATATATATATATCTTTTATTAATATTTTTAAATTTTTAAATTAATTTAAAAAAAAAAATACGAATTTATTTATATTATATTTAGCCATGTTTTGATTAAATAAGCTATCAGAAAGAGCTTTAAAAAGTAAAAGGTTTATATTTATAGAAAAAAATTTTGCAGATCATCATGGCCAGAAGGATAATACCGTTACTAGGCGCGTAGCTACCAATAACTGCTTTATTCATCAAAAATTTTGACGAATAACTGCAGTTATTGGTCACTACGCGACCAATAACTATATAGTATTTGACCAATAACTTTAGATCCAGTGATCCAAATAAAATGAAATTAGTACCATTCGACTCCTCTCACCGAGACGAATTGAATGATATTAAAATCATTAAATTTGGACTACTGGATCAGTTTTTAGACGATTTTTTCTAAAAAAATTGTGTTATAGTACGCCTTCCAGCGTTCTCATAAAAGGGGTTTAATAAAAAAAAAATTAAAATTGCATTATATTTTTTTGACTCCTCTACTTAAGAAGAAAAACGTTATATTTTGACAGACCCCCTCCTTCTCTCTTGTATAACCTTATTTCTGGATGCCCCCTTACAGGACATGTTCATGTTCATATAAAATACTTTGCATTGCTATTACTTATATAAATCAAATAAGTTAACTCATTTTAATTTTATATATAAATTTATACAAAAAAATTATTTGAATTTAATTTTTAAAAGTATAGTAACTTAGGAATACTGGTAAATTGTTATACCAAATAGCAGATCTAGGATTCAAATTCTACTAGTGATGATTTGAAAAAATAGATCTGTGTTTTGGTAAGGGGCATTCATAAATAATGTTATATACACTCTTATAGTAGTACTTGACCCTCCCTCTACTATATAAAAAATTTATTCAAAATCCATATATTTATATATAAAATTTTACAAAAACTTGAATATATTGTGACATAGTAATTCGATTTAGATAATTTTGTACCATTCGATTCATCTCTGTGAGACGAATTCAATAATACCAAAATCATGTCATTTGGATTACTAGATCAAAAGATATTCACAAAAAACTATTGGTTATATAGTAATTTTATAAGAAAAGATATAAGCAATAGTATTTGGCCAATAACTTTTGATCCAGTGATTGCGATAAATCAAACAGTACCAAAAAATCATTAAATTTAGATCATTGGATCAGTTTTTAGCCAATTATTTCTAAAAAAATTACGTTATATTTTTTTGATCTCTCTATTTATTGAAAAAAATGTTATCTTTTGTCCAACCCTCTTGTATAACATTATTTATAGATGCTCTCTAATTGATTTTTATTGATTAGTTGAATATATTACCTGTAGTCTTGGTTGATCATCTCGAATAGGAGCTTTTAAGTGTAGTTGTATCCTGTTATACAGACAAATTCAAGAAACTAGAAAAACAGAAAAAGTACAGAAACCTATTTGGCAAGTTCCAAGTAAGGAGATAGCAAAGTTCTTTGATAGTGCAATTAAAACTAGAGTATCAGAAATTAGAACCAGAGAATTGAATAACAAAAGACCTTTGGAGAAAAGGGTTTACCAACCTGGCTGCCAAAGTTGTACTAGAGAAAAAGAATCTATATTTTGAAAGTAGGCACTAAAGGAAAAAAACTGTAATGGCACCTAATACGAAGTAGGTCAACTAGCTGATCAACTCTTCTGAGCCAACTAGATTAGAAGTTTGGAATATATTGAGAAAGGACCAGTAAGAAGGTGACAGTAAGTACTAGGATCAGAGCAAACCTTACAAGAGCAGAAATAGATAATTGTAGAGATTGCAGGGTATCTCTCTGACTACAAGTGTAAATCTTGGTGAATACACAAGTTACTAAAGTATAGATAAATACCTGATAAAACAGATACTACATTATTAAGTTTTCTGTTGAGAATAAGCTAAATTGTACTTTCGGATATGAAAAAGAGTCTTAAGTGATAATTAAAAAATGAAACCTGAGTATCTGAACTGACTATATAGGTAATGCAAATATCTAGCAAATCAGTTAAAAGTCAGATAAAGATCGAAGAGTTTAAATAGGCAATTTCCGTAATCGAATTGCAAGTATTTTTACTATCTTAGCTTTTTTTTGGCATGTTTTAATGTTCTAATATCCCAGCATTACAAGCATCCTAACTATGTCCCAAGTCTTAATAATTAATAAATTAATTAATTAATTTATTTTTTTTTTATGTTTGACAATCTTGCCTTTATTTATGAATAAATATATAATGACTAAAGCAATAACTACTGTTTCAATAGTATGTAATATACACACCAAAACTTCCCATAAATACCAATTTACGAAAATTTTGTAGTTAGCATTTTTATATATAACAAAAACTCTATCTAAAAGCAACTTGAATACAGGACTTCAGATTGCATGTGAGAAGACTAAAATAGAGCTAAAAAAGATTTTTCTTTGTGGGTTTGGTTCTTTGGATGGAAGACTTCATTGCTATTAAAAACGTAATAGGTCAAAAACCCTGGAGTTTTTTTTGTCAAAAGATGTGGAAGTCTAAACAGAAACATACTTTTGGTTATCTATACTATTCTACAAAACGTAAAACTTACACTTTTTATGAGTTTTGGTACTCCTGCTATCTCTCTTTGGTTTTTTCGAAATTTTGCCAAAAAGTGGGCAATTCGGTTTACCCTCTTCAAAAGATCAGCAATATTTACTCTTTCTAAATTGGGAATATGTCTACCTAATCGGAATCAAGTCAATTAAGTTCTAAGTATACATGAGAACGAAAGCATTTCGGGTTCTAAAACCCGAAATTAAAATTTGAAGACGAAATTGTTTTTGACCTATTTTACTTGAAAGACGAAATTATTTGATACTTTTTATGAATTGACGAAATTATAAGGAACATATTTATATAAATTTTATTTGCTCTTCCTTATAAAAAATTTCAATTTTCTCTAATGAAGACGAAATAGGCCTTTTTTAAAAATCAATTTTGGTGGCATCACTAGTCATAAGTGAAAATTTGAATCCTGCGAAATAAGGCCACTCCAATTTAAATCTATACTTAACATAATCCCCACTCTAGATTGGGCAAATTATGGGGAGTTAAACAACATATATATATATAACTTTTAGATTTAAATATCACTTTTCATATTACTAAAATGAACTCATACAGAAAGATCACCAAAATTAGAGTAGCTGCATGATACAGTCATGCTAAACCTAGGAATATTATATAAGCTAGTTAGGTTTACTTAGTGCATTTTGTAAAATTTTATGAATCATAAGATTTTATAGAATTTTATTAATAAAATTTTATAAAATCTTATGAGTTTTATTTTATGGAGACATGTCGCCATGACGACCCCGTGATCGACCAATCAAAATCGATCACGTGATTACATGATCGATTGATCGAAATCAATCAATCACGTGATCACGTGATCGATTTTGATTGGTTATCATATATATTCGAATTTAAAAAAAAAGATATTTGAAATTTATTATTTAAAAAAAAAATAAAAAATTCGAAATTTATTATATTAAAAAATACAATTTACAATATAAATCTGATTCCAACTATCGTGCTATTCCCAGCTAACTATTATGCTACTGCTACGGCCTATACTAACTAACAATCGTACTACGTTATTCTAAAAAAAAGAACCATTAGTATATATATATAAAAAAAAAAAATCATATACTAACTTTCGTGCTATGCGCGTTCTAGCTACATCCTAACAATCGTACTATGTTCTAAAGAAAAGAACATTAGTATCGTAAAATATAAAAAAAAAAAATTGAAAAAACTAAATACCGTTCTAGCTACATCCAACTATTGTACTATTCGTTCTAAAGAAAAGAACGTAACGTTAGTACTTATATTATATAAAAAAAAAAGAAAAAACTAAATACCGTTCTAGCTACATCCAACTATAACTATCGTACTATGTTCATTCTAAAGAAAAAAACGTAACGTTAGTATAAAAAAAAAAAAAAACTAAATACCATAATACATCTGTTCTTTCTAAGCTACATCGTACTATGTTCGCTCTAAAGAAAAGAACGTAACGTTAGTACTTATATTTATAAAAAAAAAGCAAAAAAAAAGAAAAAACTAAATACCGTGATACGTCTGTTCTAGCTATATCATACTACGTTCGTTCTAAAGAAAAGAATGTAACGTTAGTACTTATATTATTATAAAAAAAAAAAAAATTAAATACCGTGATACATCTGTTCTTTCTAAGCTATATCATACTACGTTCATTCTGAAGAAAAGCACGTAACGTTAGTACTTATATTTTTAAAAAAAAAAAAAGAAAAAACTAAATACCGTGATACGTCCGTTCTTTCTAAGCTATATCGTACTATGTTCATTCTAAAGAAAAGAACGTAACGTTAGTACTTATATTTATAAAAAAAAAACTAAATACCGTGATACATCTGTTCTAGCTACATTGTACTATGTTCATTTTAAAAAAAAGAACGTAACGTTAGTACTTATATTATTATAAAAAAAAAAAAAATTAAATACCGTAATACGTCCGTTCTTTCTAAGCTACATCATATTATGTTTGTTCTAAAGAAAAGAACATAACGTTAGTACTTATATTTATAAAAAAAAACCAAAAAAAACAAAAAACTAAATACCATTCTAGCTACATCCAACTATCGTACTATGTTCGTTCTAAAGAAAAGAACGTAACGTTAGTACTTATATTATTAAAAAAAAAGCAAAAAAAAAGAAAAAACTAAATACCGTGATACGTCTGTTCTAGCTATATCATACTACGTTCGTTCTAAAGAAAAGAATGTAACGTTAGTACTTATATTATTATAAAAAAAAAAAAAATTAAA
>QKWP01001217.1:23484-37916 GCA_003550325.1 Gigaspora rosea | reverse complement strand
ACAGGCAAATTTGCCTGCGTATTTTAAAATTTTTAATAAAATTTTAAATATTGATTTTAGCCATATCTTTTCTAAGTAAAAAATATTCTTTAAGTTTTGTTTTAGTAACTTTGTTATAAAATTTTTTTAAAATCATTAGAAAACTTTAATATAATAAATGTTTAAAGTTCTTGTATTGGCATTTTTACTATTAAAATTTTTCTTTAGATTTTTTCAAATTTTATATGTTCCCGTCTATAAAAAAAATCTTTACTTCTAATACAAGTCTTAATTTTTACAAGTAAATCATTAAAGTTGCAATAATGAAAGTTGTCATCCTTTATATAAACTACAATATTGTCTTAAGAACTATAGTTCTAAAACTAAAACTAAATAAGATCGCAGAAAAATTGTAATAAAATTTTTTAAAAAAATTTTTTCTTAAAATTATCTATTTTCAGCTTATATGTAACTATAATTTATTTTCTTATAATATAAAAACTAATTTTGCAAAAAAGTAATCCTTATTTTCAAATATAATTGTACAAAGTTTTATTTAATTATTTTAGTATTTTAAAAAAGTAAATCAGAGCTAAAAAAGTGCAAAAACGCAGGCAAATTTGTCTGTGTTCTACTACAATCTAAGGAATATAAAGATAATAGTTATGTAAGTTTGCTATAGTACATCAGTGAATTATATATGTAATCTTATGTAAGTTATTGCCATAATATTTCAAAAATCTTATGATCAATGTGAAATATTACAAAATAAATCAAATAAAAAAAATGCACCTTCAGGAGTTGAAAATCGCAGGAAATATTTCGCAATATTTTGCAAATTTTCGCAAATTTTCAAAATTTTTTAAAAAATAAATAAACGATATATATGTTGTGTCCCGATGCCCGATTCGAAATCGGGCTGTCCCAGATGAGAATTTTGTAGCAGAATTAGGACTTTAGGTGACTTTAGGGTTAGGATTAGGCTAGAGTTAGAGGTAGGATTAGGCAAGATTCCAAATTGGGACAAATTCTTATCTGGGACACAACATATATATTTATATAATATGGACATTTTTAATTTGTGCCACTGGTTAATAATAAGGGGGCATCCATAAATAACATTATACAAGAGGGGTTGGACGAACGATAACATTTTTCTCAATAAGTAGAAGGGGTGTCAAAAAAATATAACGTAATTTTTTTAGAAAAAATTGGCTAAAAATTGAACCAGTGGTCCAAATTTAATGATTTTGGTACCATTCGATTCGTCTCGGTGAGAGGAGTCGAGTGGTACCAATTTCATTTCATTTGGAGCACTGGATAAAATTTTATTGGCCAAATACTATTGGTTATTATATTTTCTTATAAAATTACTAAAAAATCAATGGTTTTTTGTGAATAACTATTGATTCAGTGATCCAAATGAAATGATTTTGGTATCATTGGATTCGTCTCACTGAGACAAATCGAATGGTACCTAAATCATCCAATTCGAATTACTGTGTCACAATATATTCAAGTTTTTGTAAAATTTTATATATAAACATACAGATTTTGAAAAATTTTTTTATATAGTGGGGGGGTCCAGCAGGACCCTAAGCTATACATAGGTGGGTGACAATTTGCTATTGCTTATTTTTAACTATTTTTGTGTAGATCTTTTTTATATTTAGTAATATTAATGCTTATTTTTGACTGTTTTTCTGTAGATCTTTTCTGTTTTTAGAAATATATAACAATTTTTTAAAATTGTTAGCTGTTCATAGAATGCTCGGGGTCCTGGTCCAGCACTACTATGAGGGGGTACATAACGTTATTTATGGATGCCCCCTAACCAGATGGTTATTAATAATCATTAGTTATTATTAACCAGATAATTAATAATAATAATAAACACTAGTTATTATTAACTAGTTGATTATTAATAATCACTAGTTATTATTAATCAGTAATAAAATGGTTTAAGTTATTTGTTACAATTCGATTTCAAGATCATGTATAATATAACAAAATTACTTTTCATGCTCTAACAACATAAGCACCAAACCCTAACCCTAACCTAGATGCTCACCCTAATCTAGGTGCTTACCCTAATCCTAAACTAACAAAAACTTTATCAATACGTAGATAATCTATAGGTAATATATCATTTAAGCAGTATATTAAATATTTTTTGTTTCAACTTTTATTATACTATATCAATATAAATAGTATTTTTTTTTTTTTTGTGTTAAAGTTCCCGCTTTGGGTGAGAGTTTATTTAATCAAGCCTGTGGATCAAGGGCGCCTCTTTGGGCGCACCCACAATTGAGTTACATTGAATGAGAGTACAACTAGCCACACATACAACTTTTGGTTGTCTAATTTAAGTAGTCCGCCCAAAGGTTCTACACTAGTTGCCATACCTACAACCCAACTAGGGGATTGCCTATTTAAACCCTCTGGTCCAACGCTTCGCATGTCAATCCTACTTGTGATCACTAGTACAGCCTTCCGATACATTAGTCAGTCGAAGACAGTCCCGGATGCTACCTACATCCCCTTAGGACTAATTTATCCTTATAGGTAAACTTGGTAGAGCAGTCCCTGTCCCACACAGGTATTATCTACACTTCGGTAACTTACGCACTCACCGAGGCAAGCAACTTGTAGTCAGAGGGTACCTAACCGCTACCATTACCTACTTCTGCCCTTGTAAGGTTCATACCCACCATTACTTTCCTACCGGTCCATTACCGGGTGCCCCAAACTTCCAAACCAGTTGGCCCAGAAGGGTTGANACCGGTCCATTACCGGGTGCCCCAAACTTCCAAACCAGTTGGCCCAGAAGGGTTGATCTACCCAGCATTAGGTGCTACTATGGTTTTTCTTCCTCTGGTACCTAATTTCAGAACATAGGTCCTTTTTCTCCAGTATGACTCCGGTGGCCAGGTTGGTGGACCCTCTCTTCCGAAGGTCATGTCGTCCAGTTCTCCTGCTCCGGTTTCTGATATTCCGGTTCTGGTAGCACCGTCGAAGATCGTTGCTACCTCCTTACTCAGGACTTTCCAAATGGGTTTACATTTTCCCGGTTCCTTGGATTTGTCTGTGTCACTGGACACAACTTCGCCCGAAAGCTCCCATTCGAGATGGTAACCAAGGACTACAGGTAATATACCCAACCGATCGACAGGAAATGGTTACCATAACACAGGTCTATTTTTCCAAAGCGTCGCCAGTGGGATTTGAACTCTAGACCTGCCACTTGGGGTGACAACTTACCAACTTCCCTAAGTTACCACACCCACAATATTAATAGTATTAATAATAGCAAATTATTTAGAATGCTTTAGCAAGTTACAAGAGCAAATATTATGTCTTTGCATATGATAGTTAGAACAAAGTATCTGTATTTTTAGAAAGTTCTTTATCATTTTGTTGATTATAATTTTCTTCAATAGTTTTAAAGGTCTTCAATTTTCTAATTCTAATATACTTTTTTGTTTTCCATTTGGTTGACCTTTAGTTGCTATAACTTTTGGATTAGTAACTTGAACAACATATTCATCTTGAATAGTGTTTTTATTTTGAATTATACTTTCATCTTAAAAAATATTTTCATCATGATTAATATTTTTTTCATTAATAGCATTTTCTTGATCAACATTATTTCGATTTGAGATTGTATTAATATTTGATTCAAAAGTTGTAAAAACAAGCTTCTGAATTTCTCATTTTTGCTGAATAAAGTGATAGGACCCCGGACATGTAGTACAGAGGTCATACATTACGCATTTTAGCAAAAACCCCCGAAATTTGAAAAGCAAAAATCAGTTTTGGCAATTATCTTGGCATTCAGTGGTCCAATTTGAATGAACTTTTTTTAAAATGAAGCTCTCAGTGAGGTGCATCTAACAAAAAAAAGTTCATTCAATTCTGATTACTGGATCAAAAGTTATTTAAATAAATAGATTTTGTCATTTTCAGCAAATTAGGTCAAAATTGGCCAAAATCCAGTTATGACCTATATGAGAGATGTCCGGGGTCCTAAATTGATAGCACCAATTATTTACTTCTTCATCGGCTTCTGACTTTATCGCCAATGCTAAAACTGTATATAATAATTCATAGCTTTTACCATAACACATTTGATCTCGAAGAAATCTGTTATTTGGCTTTTTAGATCCATATGTAAAAGTTAGTTGTTCGAATTGATTAGATAAAGTAGATTGAGGTGTTTGATTTTACTAAAGCTGATTTATTATAAATATTATGGCATGGTCGAATTGCTGAAATATTTTTGAATATATCCTCTAATTCACTAAGATATATATCTTTATACCATTGCTGCATTATAAAAGTAATGTGAAAGACAGCTATATTTGACTCCAAAAGAACAGCAAAATAATGCCAATATACAATTCTACGACTAATAGGCCAAGTGCATATATATAAATATGAACAATTCTGAAATAAAATAATAGTGGTTATTTGTAGTGCCTATTAAGCTAACAATGCGCCAAGCTTTTTTAATATTACTATGTGAAATATTATTTAAAAGTGAAATAATATGGGCTTGTTGCGAATCATAACTATCTTCAATGCATGCATTTATAAATTCGGATTCATTATCATACTGTTCTTGCAAAATATCAAATAAAAAATATCGATACCAAAGTGCCTGTTGAATTTGTAACTTTATTTCAGCTACTATATGAGGTGTAATAAATTTTTCACACAATTCAATAATTTTGGGAAACAATATTCGACTTATTGATTGTAATCCACTATTATGACTAAAAGTAATAGTATTTTAAGAATGACTATATTTATTTTCTTTGTCAAGATTATACATAAGGACGAAAGCATTTCGGGTTCTAAAACCCGAAATTAAAATTAGAAGACGAAATTGTTTTTGACCTATTTTACTTGAAAGACGAAATTATTTGATACTTTTTTTGAATAGACGAAATTATAAGGAACATATCTATAAATTTTATTTGCTTTTCTTTATAAAAAATTTTAATTTTCTCTAATGAAGACGAAATAGGCCTTTTTCAAAAATCAATTTCGGTGGCATCACTAGTCAAGATGCTTCTGAATTGTACCGTATATTGCCGAAAATAAGCTACCTTTTTTTGCCAATTTTTAACAAAAAAAAACCGTGTGTAGCATATTTTCGGGATATTTACTATTTTAAGTAATTTAAAGCACAACAAAGAGGTAGCTTATTTTCGAACACAAACTCTAACAAGTAAAATAGATAAATAAATATGCTGTAGACAATAAATAAATATGCTGTAGACAATAAATAAATATGTTATAAACAATAAATAAACATGCAGAAAAAATCGGGAGTAACTTATAAAATAATCAATTATAATCGCTATATAGTAAAGTCTAAATTTTACTAAATAAATCGATCAAAGTCGTATAAGTAACCTTGTTCAGCAGATCAAAACACGCGTACCCTAAAAATTTCATAAAAATCGAAAAACTTTTTATTATTTGACTTTTAATTTTATGTTCAATAGTTTTTTTTTTTTGTAAAAAAAAACTGTTGAACGTAAAAATTAAACGTCAAATAATAAAAAGTTCTTCGATTTTTATGAAATTTTAGGATACGTGTATTTTGATCTGCTAAACAAGGTTACTTATGCAACTTTGATCGATTTACTTAGTAAAATTTAGACTTTACTATGTAGCAACGTTTATCGATCGTGGGGGTAGCTTATTTTCAGAACTAAAAATTTTGTTAAATATCTTTTGGTAAGACAAAGGGGTAGCTTATTTTCGGGTCAAAGGCGTTTTGACGTTTTTGGATCAAAACTGGGGGGGTAACTTATTTTAGGAGGTAGCTTATTTTCGGCAATATACAGTATTATACAATTTAATCAACAACAATGACTAGTTAACACATCTCTTAATAAGGTTGTTATAACATTCTACATGTTGTATACTTTGAATGCCAGCATTAAAAACTTGTGTTGTAAAACAACAAGCCTAGCTTTTCTTTGATTAATAAAGTTTTTTTAAATAACCTCCTATAGCTGAATAGGTTTTAATTAATCGTTGATATCAGCTCTCAAATATAAGTGCTCGTAGTACATTTCATACAGTATAAAAACTATTCATAAACTGTCTTTTATTCTTTTCCAGGCCCCTAGATGTGTCCTTTATTCCAGTAGCCAAGTCTTAGAGCTTATATTTTTTCTTGTAAGGCCCTTGGCTACTTCTATATTTCTCTTTTTTTTGAGTCTATTGCTAATTCTTTCTCTCTCAAAGTTTGCTCAAGTAAAGCATTCTGTACAAAGTTTTTTCCAAATCATCAAAAGTCTGGTATCTATTAAATTCTTTAGTATCAGGGCCTGCAGTTCATCGTTTTTGTAGTCTTCCTGGAATTTGGTGTATTTTGGGAGCATTTTGAATTCGTTTTTTATCCAAGTCAAGATCATGTTATTGAGCTCTGAGATTTGTTTTCTGTTTGGTGTTAATATATAGACAGTATACTATACTTTTGACAGAACTAGAGAGTTGGCTATAAGGATCTTTCTCCTGAAAGAGAGATCATAAAGTTTAATTGTTCTATTGACTTTTTTAGTTTTTTAATAACCTGGTCCCATAATTCTTTTTTTAGTGAACCATCTCTTTGTATTTTGTACTCCAGTATTGTTATAGTGTTCTGTTCCACTATCTTTTTATATTGTTCTTTCCCTTCAAGTATTACTCTTTCTGCTATAGAAGTCAAAGGAACTAGCTTCATTTTATTCTTGTTTATTTTAGTATTCGATACCTTTTCATATACCTTAAAGAGGTGGAAGGTATTATTCCAATCCAAAGCCGAACCTATTACAATTGATAGGTTATTGCCATAAGCTACTAGTTTGAAATTTTGCTTGCTTAGAGAAATTTCTGAAAGCTTTTTTCTCAATTGCCTCAGTAATGGTTCGAAGGCTATGATATATAAAAAAGAAAAGAGAAGGTCTCCTTGTTTCATGTCCCTTTTACTCTAAACAGACTCAATAGCACATTCTCTTTGACAATGTATACTTTTTGTTGTCTAAAGAGATTTAATACTAACTCTATTATCTTCTCATCTTGTCTCAAACGCTTTGGCCTGGTTAACCAGCAGTATTCAGTGTAGATCAGTCTGTTTTCTAGGTTTTTTAATTGTTGTAATTATGTCGAGCACTGCGTCTGTGATCGATCTATTAGCAATAAACCCTTGTTGGTGTTCTGGTATTAGCTTATCACAGATCGTATTGAATTGATCAGCTATTATCTTTATGAATATCTTAGCGTCACAGTTTACCATTAAGATTGGATGCCAATTTTGTATTTTCTCTAGATTTTTAGCTTTTTTTGGTATCAATGTAATGGGGCTTTTATGCCAAAACTATGGCATTTTGCTATTTTTTAGGACCTTATTGAACACCTTTTCTAATACCGGTACTACTATTTCTATTGTTCTTTGTAAAATTTATAGGTAAAGCTATCAGTTCCAGACGATTTGTTATTTGGCAGTATTTTAATAGTTTGTGTTATTTTCTGCATAAAGATTTCCCTTAGTAAGAGTTCATTCATTTCTGTGATAACCTTTGGCAGGTCTTCTACTATTTCTTCTATTGCTTTGCAGTCCATCTTCTTACTTTTATAGAGCTCCTCTTAGTAGTTTCTTATATAATGTAGAGTATCTAAGTCTTTTGATCTTTCAGAGTCTGGTATCTTTATTACCTTCTGACAAGTTTTACTTTGTCTGGCTTTAAATCGTACAAAAAAGTATCTCATTGACTTTTCCACTTTTTTTGCCTATTTAGCTTTGGATTTTATAACCCATTTCACTGTTAATCTTGAGATTTCAGTTCTCATACTTGATTCAAGCTCTTCTATTTGGGTTTGTAAAAATTAATTCCCCGCAGCTTCAGCTTGTTGTATTTTTAGTACTGTTAATTTCCTGTTTAATTTAGCTATCTCACTTTCTGGTTATTTCTGTTTTCTAAATGCCCTTATAATGGACTAAATATTAATTTTACAATTGTCTCAGTTTAAAGCCGAATCGGCACACTTTAGTTCTTCTAAAATTTGCTATATATCTTTTCATATTTGAGGTATTTCTTCTAAAAGCTCTAACGCGTGTTTCGTCTTTGTTATTAGTCAAAGTTCAGCATGCACTCAAGCAACAGATGATCTGAGTTACTGTGTTGAATTAGCACTTCTGAGATACAGTGTCTGTAGTTTTCATTCACAAATATATAGTTGATACATGTTCCTATGGAACTATTATTATAGATGTTCTAAAAAAAGATTAGAAAAGTGCTTTTTTTAACAAAGTCTACTATATTGTGGAACTTTGTCGTCAGAATCTCCTTTGAGAAGTCTCTTTGGGGAGCGGCTTGATTCACACAGTTCTTTTCAGGGTTTAAGTTAGTGTTCATGTCTCAAGCTATAATATTTATGTTCTCTTCACTAAGCTTGGAGAACTATTCATTAAAAAATATTACTCTGTCTTTGATGTTAAGAAAAGCATGAAGGTTAACCATATTGTAATTTTTTCCTTGATGTGAGAATTTTGTTATTATAATCCATTCATCGTTTTTTGTTTCTGTATCTCTAAATTGTGTATTTTTGTTGTCTACTAAAATCACAGTTTTTTTTGTCCATATCGATTTGTAAGGCCATTGTTTTTTAAGAAAGTTTCTTTTATTTTCATTATTTAAATTTGTCTTTTGTAGCATTATTATGTCTATTCTGTATAACTTTATTAATATAAAGGTTCTCTGTTGTTTACCACTATTTTTTTTTTTTTTTTAACCTTAAGCAGCCACGCTAATACTTTATTAAGATACTTGTATTTATTATTGTACCCACAATTGTACCTACATAGCACTACCTAATAACTAAGTTTAGCATCATCCGGCCATCCAGTTGGTACCTAAGTACCCGTATACCTAAATGCAACCTACCGCACTGTTCCGATACCATATGGTATTAGAACAGATAGCTTATCTAGCTACTTAAAGCCAAAATAAAAAGGTCAAAGGTCTTTTCCTTTTTACGACAAGCTAAAAATTACCTTCCTATCTTCTCTTTTTCTTTAACATTTCAAGAAGGCTTGTCAACATTACTAACTTCCTTTAATCTTCCTTACCTAGCCTCTAGGACAAGGAATATTTCCTTCTAATCCATACGAACAATAGATTTTTAAGAAAACAAAAGGAGATATAAAGAGGGTATTACTACAAAACCTACATAACATTCAAAATGAACAAAGTAAACAAACCAAAAAAAAACATAGACAAAAAAGACAAAGAAAAGAAAATAAAATTGACATCGTTCATAAGAACTAATTTTAAAAATTATATAGACTGTATAAAGCATATAGCTTTACCCAATTACAAAAGTAAAGAAACAATAGAAAGATAACTGAAATACGCCATTTCGAAGGGATGCGTCAGAAGAAATTTCTTTTCGGTTCGGCTCCTACATGTCCAGTGTCCTTATTATTCATTGTTTGTTTCAACCAATCTGAAACGCGCTCCTGACTTAACCCAATTTGGTAGGCGTCATCCCAATCTGGGCAGAGTAAACATTGCCGATCTTTTAGAGGGGTAAGCTAGATTTTCCACTTTTTGTCGAAATTTCGAAAAGTTCCAAGAAGTGACGAAAAGAAGCCCAAAAGGTACCAAATATTAGGGAGTTGGTAAGAGTTACGCTTAGCATAATAACACATCTCAAAACTAAACTCTAGGTCGTTGCCCACTACTTCTTTGCTTGGTAGTATCAGACAGAGGCCCACTAACGGTGAGTGATAAACTCTAAGCTTGTTGGCAGGTAGTCTATGAACTTTACCTCTAAACGACAAGTGCCGCTCACTGCAGGCTTTGTTTGATAGAGCCAATTTACTATTTTATATGTTAAATGGAAAGTTTTCGTAGGTCGGTGTTCTTGAAATTTTGGTACGAGGGATCGTCAGAAAGAGTTCTTTGTTTACTTGTCGTAAAAAAATGTTGTTTACCACTATTATTCAGCCCTTTTATATTTAAAGTGGCTATTTTTATTTTTGATTTTTCAGTCAATTTACGTAAAAGGTTTTTGTAGTCATCCTAATGATGATTTTAACTATCCCTACCTCTTTGGTTGACATAGAAAAAGGAGAACTCCAGACATCTTTCATATAGGTTATATTTGGATTTTGCCAATTTTGGCCCAATTTGTTGAAACTAGCTTTTAATCCAGTAATCAGTATTAAATGAACTTTTTTTGTTAAATGTGTCTCACTAAGAGCTTTATTTTAAAAAAAAGTTTATTTAAATTGGACCACTAGATGCCAAGATTAATTGCCAAAAACTGTTTTTTTGCTTCACAAATTCCAGAGGTTTTTGCTAAAAACTTAAAATATGACCTCTATACTAGATATCCAGAGTCCTGGAGGAGGTACTTATATGGTTTGATCCACCAGAAGTATTTCCTTTTTCATTTTTGTATAACTTTTTTGTGAGTCACTAGCATAAACTCGCCCATTTCTGTGTCCTCATGATCTACTTCTTTGCTGTCTATAGGTCTTTGAGTTTCAACCAAAATTTCCTTTGCTAATTGTGAATGTACTGTAATATAGTAACTTCTGTACAAGAAACTATATTACTTGACTTAATATGTAAAAGGATAAGGAATATAGATAAAAAAAAATAAACAAGAAAATAAAAAAGAAAAATAAAAAATTTATAGTTAATGGATAATATGAGTTTATTAAGTATGAGATTTTTTAAGTACAAATATTTTTTAAAAAAAGAAGAAAAGTTAAGGACAAAACCTTGCTCCGCCTTGGGGGAAAAGATAGATTTTATATATCTTTTTAGTACATAGAAAAAGAAACTATTTAAATCTAATAATAGTAAAGAAACTACAAAAAGGACTACCAAAAGAACCACAAGAGGAACTACCAGAGGAACCACAAAAGAAACCATTAGAGGAACCACAAAAGGAACTATCAAAGGAACCACAAGAGGAACCATCAAAGGAGCTACAAAAAGAACCTTTAAAGGAAGCACAAAAGAAACCATTAAAGGAACCACAAAAAGAACCATCAAAGAAACTTTTGTTATTTATTAACTATTTTTTAAAAATAAAAATAGTAAAAAGTCTTGTGTGGCGACTTAGGGAAGTTGGTAAGTTGTCACCCCCAAGTAGCAGGTCTAGGGCTCAAATCCCACTGGCGACGCTTTGGAAAAATAGACCTGTGTTACGGTAACCGTTTCCTGTCGATCGGTTGGGTATATTACCTGTAGTCCTTGGTTACCATCTTGAATGGGAGCTTTCGGGCGAAGTTGTGTCTGGTGACACAGACAAATCCAAGGAACTGGGGAAATGGAAACCCATTTGGAAAGTCCCGAGTAAGGAGGTAGCAACGATTTTTGACGGTGCTACCAGAACCGGAATATCAGAAACCGGAGCTGGAGAACTGGACGATATGATCTTCGGAGGAGAGGGTCCACCAACCTGGCCGCCGGAGTCGTACCGGAAGAAAAGAACCTATGTTCTGGAATTAGGTACCAGGGGAAGAAAAACCATAGTAGCACCTAATGCTGGGTAGATCTACCCTTCCGGGCCAACTGGTTTGGAAGTTTGGGGCACCTTGTTTTGGACCAGTAGGAAAGTAATGGTGGGTACCGGGGTCGGTGTGAACCTTACAAGGGCAGAAGTAGGTAATGGTAGCGGTTAGGTACCCCTGACTGCAAGTTGCTTGCCTCGGTGAGTGCGTAAGTTACCGAAGTGTAGGTAATACCTGTGTGGGACAGGGACTGCTCTACCAAGTTTACCCGCGAGGATAAATTAGTCCTAAGGGAATGTAGGTAGCATCCGGGACTGTCTTCGACTGACTAATATATCGGAGGGCTGTACCAGTGATCACAAGTAGGATTGACATATGAAGCGTTGGACCAGAGGGTTTAAATAGGCAATCCCCTAGTTGGGTTGTAGGTATGGCAACTAATGTAGAACCTTCGGGCGGACTATTTAAATTAGACAACCAAAAGTTGTACGTGTGGCTAGTTGTACTCTCATTCAATGTAACTCAATTGTGGGTGCGCCCAAAGAGGCGCCCTTGATCCACAGGCTTGATTAAATAAACTCTCACCCAAAGCGGGAACTTTAACACAAAAAAAAAAAAAAAAAGTAAAAAGTCTTTTAATAAAACTAATACTATAGATTTAATTAATTCGATAAAATTTGTACTGTTTTTAATATTTGTATAATATTTTTCTAATACTAATATTTAAAATTATGCTAATATAACAGTATGTTTGCATCTGTTCTATATTCTTTTATGGCTAACTCATTTCTGTATTCCATATCATTTGTTTTGTATTGATGCCACTGTTACTATAAATGGTTCTGTGCTTGTGTTTGTCTGTTTTTTCATGCTTGTGTCCTGTAGTTCTTCTTCCATATGCAACTTTTTTTCTGCCTTGTCTGCCAAATTGAGTTCTACTTCCTTTTTGGGTTCGTCTGTTATATTCCCTTCCCACATTATTGGTTCATCTTTGCTTCATGTACTTTTAATTCTGGATTATTCTCTAGGTCCCCTGCTCTAGGGTCATACAGTTTTTGTCTACGTTTAACAAAATCTCTAAACTCTTGGCAATCTCTTTTAATGTGGCCTTTCTTTTCACCGAAGTAATATACTTTTGTAGCTAATCACTATTCTGTGAATACTTTGTTGTCTAGTACATATGTGAAACAAGAATGTTGTTTTCCAGCTCAAGATCCTCTGTGGTTTCAAAAACAATAACCCATTGGTCTGAGATATGCAGAGTTCTATTAGTGTTCCATTGATCAGTAAAGGTTTAATTGAGGCAATTTTCCTAACGTTCTCGAAGGCTTCTAGTAGAGCATCTAAAATTTTTATTTTATTTTCCAATAGCATATTTCTGCACCTTACTGTTAAAAATGACCTTCATCCATCAACTGGAATATAACTATAGGATGTTTTATTTTCTATGATAATTCCATTGGTGGCATAGTATTTGAGGTTTTTTGTATTTGTGAAAGTGATTTTTATATATGTTCATATATCCTTAATAAAGTGCTGCTTTGCTGTACAAATATCGTATTTGACTTGTTTGAACATTGAGATCATTATTTCATTGAACAAACTTTGAAGGCCTTGTATATTTATAATAAGTGCGTTTGAGTTATTTGTTCAGATATTCCTTCTCAGAGAGAAGGTAGAATATGTTGACTAGCCTCTTCTTAGTTTTGAAAACAGAGAGGACCACAGCCTGTCCTTTACTGGTTTTTTTCCCGTACCTCTATATTTTTTGCAGAGCCTGTTTCATTTGTTGTTAGGCTTGTGTCCGTCCCTGTTATTAGATGTTTCTGTTTCTACTGGCTCTTTATCCTGGACCTCTATGGTTTTATTGGGTTCTTTCTCTGTCTTGGTTATTGGCCATTGTACTATATCTGGTTCGTTGGCAAAGTGTTAGCAACTACAAAGAAATCTTTATTCAAATTTATATAGCTGCTCATTATGTCTTTTAATACCTCAAGTTTCTGAACCACTTTCTCATCCCAGTCTAACTCTGTCTTGTTATTATCGCTTTTGTCTATTTGAACGTGTTGTTTTGTTTGTTTTGTTATATGTTTGTTTATATTTTTATTTTTTTTTATTTAGTATAATTGTTGTGTTTAGCTAGTTTGGTTTCCATTTCTTCGTTGTTTTTGTACAATAGAACCTGTACATCTCTCATATAGAACATAACTGATCTGCATGAATTTAGACATTTTTGCTACCCCTAAAATCAAGTAAATTTGCTAAAAGTTGGATTATTACATATAAATTTTATAGTAATTTGCTAAAAACTTAATTATAACATCTAGTATTAGATAAAAAAATATAGAAAAATTTTTTAAAACTGTAATAGCTGTTAAAACCCACTTTTGAATATATACTAGGAAACGGATACCGTTAGTGTCCGAAGCCAAAAATAACAATTAATAAATACAAGTTTACTTAGTGCAGTAAGTTAGAATTAATTAGTAAATTTTGTAAATTATAAGAGTTTATAGAATTTTATTAATAAAATTCTATTAAATCTTATAATTCACAAATTTTTATTAATTAATTCTAACTTTATGCACTAAGTAAACTTGTACAACATCTAAAATATATCAAATTATTAGAATTATGATATTTTACTTGAAATTTGGAGAAAATATGCTTAAATTTGACTTTTTTGATCCAAAATCAAAATTTATAAATCTATTCTTTAAATTTCAAGTAAAATAAAAATAATTCTGCTAAATTAATGTATTTTTAGGTTCTGAACAAGTTTACTTAGTGCATTAAGTTAGAATTAATAAGTAAAATCTTGTGAATTATAAGATTTTATAAAATTTTATTAATAAAATTCTATAAAATCTTATGATTCATAAAATTTTATTAATTAATTCTAACTTTATGCACTAAGTAAACTTGT